>JAKTZT010000041.1:0-39460 GCA_030578955.1 Hemisphaericaspora insectamans | reverse complement strand
TGTAGTGTTTTTCCTCACATGAGGTGCAAATATAAATCAGGTGAGTGAAGTGACAAAAAAAAAATGAGAAACGTAACTAGAGAAGTAGAATTAGTATTAATTAGCTAATTATGGTGATCGTATATAACAAGAGTTCTACTTATTTAGCAATCACATATAAAACAGCAAACTTAGCAAAAATAAAACTACGTAGTTAGTTACATAATAAACGGTAGTTAATTAAAGTGCAAAACAATCACAAGACAAAATTAAAATTGCTTTAGAGAAATTTTTTTTTTTCAAAACGAGCTGATTTTTTTTTAACACATTTTTTTTATTTTTCCTTCGTTCCTAAACACACAATTTTTTTTTTAAGGGGAGAGAGAGAGATTAGAGAGGAGAGTGAGAGAAAGAGAAAGAAAGAGAGTGAAAGATTATAAAAAAAAAAAAGAATTCGTAGTGAGAAATCAAAAGTTTAATTTACAACGCAAAAAAAAAGAATCCCGTTTTTTCGCCATTTGACCAATTTCTTTCTTTCTTTCTTCTTCTTTTTTGCTTTCTATTTTAATCGACAAACTAAGAATTGATTTCAACATCATTATGTCTTCATCCACATCTAATACTGCTGCTGCCGCCGCTGCTGCTCCATCTTGTCCTCACAAACAAGTTGGTAATTTATTAACTTGGAACGATCCAATTAGAACTGGTCAAATATTTGGTTCAATCATTATTTCTTTAATTGTATTCAAAGCAGTCAATGTAATCAATCTTTTATTCCAAGTTTCTTATATTGGTTTAATTGCTGCAGCTGCTGTAGAGTATTCAACTAAATTAGTTACTGGTAAAGGTCTTGTTTCCAAATATAGACCTGTCACTGATTCATGTGCCGAAAAATTCAATCAACAAATTTTACCTCATTTATCAATTGTCACTATTAATTTGGAAAAAAAATTAAAACAAATTGTATATGCTCAAGATGTTGAATGTACTTTAAAAGCTGCTGGTGTTTCTTATATTCTTTATAAAGTGACTTCTTGGTTTTCAATCTTTACTTTAATTACCATTTCAACCATTTTAATTTTCACTTTACCATTGATTTATACTACCTACAAAAAGGAAATTGATGCTGCTATTGCTAACTTCTCCTCATGTGCCAAAGCAAAAATTAATGAAGCTACTGAAACTATTCAAAAGACTGCTTGTCCTTATGTTGAACAATTACTTCAAAAGACTGGTCCAGTTGGTGAATTCATTCAATCTAAATTACACACAAGAACTGCTGGTTCTACCGTAAAGGATCCTAAGGACTCATTGTTTTCTAGTGGTAGTGGTCGTTTGGCTAAAGAAGATTCCCCAGATGCCTTTGCTGATGCTATTGCTTCAACCTCCGCCAGTACCACTGGTGCATCTCAATTCCCAGAAGTTCCATCCAGTGATATCAAAACTGCAGTTGAAGAAGTTCAAGAAGAATTCAAAGGAGAAACTGAAAAATTGTTATAATCGGGGAGCTAAAACACTCTGCTACAATTTTTTTTCTTTTGTTAAGGTTTTTTATTTTAATTCAATCATCAGTTTTTGTGGGATCTAGGGTTTTTGATGGCTCACCCTTTAATTTTTTCTTGTTGCTTGTTTGGATATATAATAACTCCCAATGTTAATTATAAAAAAGGGGCGTAAATGAATTTATTAACTAACTTTTTGTTTTTGTTTAGATTTATGATCTCTCTTATCTTGAGATAAATCATTGTTACTCAACTGGAAAGTAGTTTATAAATTTTTGCAGAGAATAAATGTTATAACTATGATTTTTAAACTTATCTCTTTTTATATGTAAAGAACTATTATTAATGATACATAAAATTCCTATCTAATCACAATCTTCAGGATTGGGTAATCGTTTATAACAAGCGACCCATTTGGATCCTTTATTTCGAGTAACCTTTTGACCTTCTTCAGTTGAATTATACATAATTTCAACACATTTATCTTGTTGTTCCCATTCTTTATTTAATCTTTCAAATAAAGGATGATCATCTAAATGTTGTACCATCCAATTGTGTAAATCCTCAACATCAGTAATTGTATATATAATTCCACCTTCCTTTAAAACATATGCATACTCCGATAATAAAGTATTGGTAATAATTCTTGCCTTATGTTTACGTTGTTTAAAATGAGGATCTGGAAAACAAAAAAACATTTTTGATAATTGTGATTTATAAAAGAAATTAGGTAAGAATTTCATAGCATTACCTCTTAATACTGAAATATTATTATATCCATATTCATTTTCATCAGTATATTTATTCCTAAGGGCAATAATTCTATCTTCAACATATTGAGTTACTTGAACTCTAATTTCCATCCCCAATATCAAACTTTCAGGAAACTCAGGACCCAATTTTGTCAATAATCCACCATATCCACATCCAATATCAGCAATCTCAACTTTTGCTAGCATTTCCCCAGTTTCAGAATTATGAAATTTAGGATAATGCTTCGACCAATCCATTTGGTTAGGACTGGCAGGATAATCTAATCGATGATCCGAGAATGGGTTAGAATGGGCACGTTGTCTATAGAATCTCTTTCTTGGTAAATCGACATCAGAAATTGTTGATTCGGGTTCAAATCGAGCATGTTTGATTTTTTTACGGGTGTTTTGTTTTGTTTCTCGATATGCTTTTCTTTTACTTTCTGACTCACGTTGTTCTCGGAGTTGTGTTTCTTTGTCTTTTGTGTTTGGAGGTTGTGGTGGTTTTGGCATTGTTTGTGTCTATATATCTCTGGTTTGACATTTAAAGATGGGTGTGAAAAATTTTTGATGAGCGCCGATGGCCCATTTTAATTTTTTTTTTTGTAGCCGCGAAATTTTTTATGTTTGGGTGAAATTATCGAAAGATGGAGATAGGTTATAGCTACAATATAATTTGATGGGTATTGTCATTCTATTTACAGATTTGATATTTTGAAACCTATATATGTATATATATATATGTCTAATTTATACACCACACATCTATAACTTATTAAGCATCTTCTTCTACACCTCTCAAATTGTCCTGCATATCCTTAAACTTTCTTTCAACAGTCAAATATAACAAATTAGGAGTATTTTCCAAAGTTCTAACCAAACCAGCACCAGACAATATAGTCAAAACGCCAGCCAATTGTCCTTGTAATTGCTCCTTTGAAGGTAAATCCTTAACAACATTAAGCTCATCAATATCCATCGTTTGTTTGTCAACTTGTGCACCGATTAAAATCAATTTTTCATTAGAGTTCTTACAAATCCTAATTATTGATTTAACAACACTTGGATCGCATTTAGGAATAGCAATGACTGCAGTTGGACCAACAAATAAACGAGCCAATGGATGGACAACACCTCGGTTCTTATCCTTATTCCCCCAAGCTGCTGGATCCTCTTCATGAGCAGATTGTAAATATAACTTATAAAGTGGGGTACGTAACACATGTAATTTTCCTCCTGCTTTAGTTATTTCTTCCCTTAATCTCAAATTGTCGGCATTGCCAACATTGTTATAGTGGACGATTAATAATACATCATTGGTGTCATTCATGTATTTGTAATAATCGATCAAGAATGTTTTTCTAGAAAAAAGTGGTTTACCTGTTTTTCTTTCGTTGAATTCCGGTCTGTTGTTGAATAACGGCGAATCTCTGATGGCTGTAGAGGTGGTGGTAGTGGTAGTAGTAGTAGCAATGGTAGACTTGTTTGGCGAGTTGAATGATTGTGGTGAAGTGGAGAATGCAGATCTTAATGGAAATACAATAGAACACACTCTAGAGCGGGATAATATCTTTGAACTGGAACTTATTATTGACATCGCTGATATATACAAGGGAGTACTTCCTACTAATTCAACTCCAGTTAGAGTTGTTTGAATGGAAAATAAAATTTTCAATTTTTTTGGGGGAGAGAGGGAAAAAAAATTGATCAGTCGTGTACCAAGGGAGAAAAATTAATGCAAAACAAAAACCAACAAACTATGGAACCAATTTGATTCCGATATGGGATCTTCAGATTTATGGTGGTCACTTGGGGATATTTACTCTCACGTGGTATAGAAGTGTGATTTATTCGTGGAAATTAATCCATTTTGTTGCTTCGCAGACATAGGTGTATTTTTTGTTTCAAGTTTATGTCGAAGAAGAGCCACCCCCCCCCCACCACACACACACACACGCACACATTAAAGCCCCTTATTGTTGTTTAAATAGTCAGCATCCCCGCTGAAAGGATCAAAACATATATCAATTGGGTTTGGGGGGGCGGAAAATATATCTTCACTATGGCCACTCTATGGTATTTCTGTACCATAATATTGCGTATTCAGATCTGTAAGAAGTGCTCTTCACTAATACGTGGTGCTGATTACCATCTCCAAGATAACTCTTTGAGATATTGTAAAAGTAAGAAAGGAACGTTTTGAGTGTTATTTTATTGTTGATTGTATATAAAACTAAAGTTAAATGGAAGTTAAATCCGCTTTCGGTTGAAAATTAAGATTAATTTTAATAAAATTTGGTTGTAAAAGAAAAATAAAATAAAAACGACGCAAAATCAAGAGAGAGTTGGTTAGTTCAAGACTTAAGGCCAGCCCAATAGGTGCTATAATCCATCAATAACTGATTGGAATAACAAGAGCATGATCCCCCACACACCCCACACACACACACACACACACACACACCATCTCTCTTAATTCGCATCATTGATCTTACCGCACGACCATCTCAGAATTTTTTTTTTTTACAACCAAAAAACTTTTTTTAGTTAAAAACCTGTTTTCTTTTTACAACCAAAAGTAATTGCAATTTTAGTCAATAAAAAAATTTCCCACTTTTCAGTTCTTTTTTTTTGTTATTAAGAGGAGAAAGAAAGTCTCTTGACTTATTCAGCTTTATAGAAAATATAGTATGGGTAAGAAAAACTCGGACAAATTTGGAAACTCTACAGGTGGAGAAGGAGAACTGAATCATTCTGGTGGTTTCAAGACTTTCTTTGATAAACTTCTTTCTGCTGGTGCTGACAGTTATGTCCCACCTAGAAAAAAAGCAGATGTCTATGGTCCAACTTTAAATACAGAAATAAAAAAAGGTCTTACTCAAAAGAATGAATCAAAAGGTGCAAACCAACCAAAACATCCCGATCAAGATCAAATGTCATTTGCCGAAGATCAAACTGCAGATGCCGTGCTACCAACAAATCCAGATCTTCCCGAGGAAACGAAAGGAGAAGAGTCACCAACAAACCCAGTTCAAGAAAATTCGCAAATCAATGATTTAGATTTAGAACACATTATTCCACAAAAGCGTACAGCTAGTCCAGAAACAGGAGTAGCTAGAGATGACGTTGAAGCTGAACCCATGTTTCCCACTGTCTCTGAGAAGTCTGAATTCCCCAAAATCTACGCTGAACCTTCTTTTGATAAAGAAATTCCTAATAGAATTGGATTTACGGATTTACAAAAGTTGGAATACGCTACTAAAACCTTACAAAGAAATATTAATACAATTATCAATGAAGCTCCTGATTGTGTTGAATTAAAAAGAATGATCAGGTCAGATAAAATTGATCGTGGTCAAAAGGTTGAATTACAATCTAATGAATTAATTTCCATGGCTTCAAAATTAAAATCAAGTTATAAACTTGGTAGATTACCCATCTTTGATGAAATTAGCGACGGTTCTATCCGCTTCACCAAGGATGATTTTGCGCAATTATCTAAGATCACTCCTGTAAGTAAAGAAATTGAAGTGGAGATTAGTGCTCCAATCAATCCTATTACTGAAGATATAGCACCAACTGGTATGGATAATTCATTACCTCAATTACCAGAAATTAAAGATATCGGATTGTATGAACGAGTCTTTGTTCATAAGTCATCTGTCAATAGTAAATCGTATTTAGATCCCGAAAAGTTGATTCATTTGCATAATGAAAGATTGGAATTTCTTGGGGATTCCGTGTTGAATAATTTAGTTACCTTGATATTATATAACGAATTCCCTGATATTTCCGAAGGTAGATTATCAAAATATAGATCAGATTTAGTCAATAATAGAATGTTGAAAGAATTTGCCTTTGATTATGGATTTGATAAGAAGTTAAGATCAAAGATAGATGATTTGGTTTTGAAACAAGGTGACCAAAAGATATATGCTGATGTATTTGAAGCTTATGTCGGTGCTTTAGGAGTCGAAAGAGGTCTTGACATGACCGAAGTTAAGCAATGGCTACATGACTTGTATAAGCCCTTTTTAAAGAAAATGGGAGAAAATTCCAATAAGAATTTACGCAAGGATGCGAAGGCGGAATTGTATTCGTTTATTGGTTCTGCTGATCAACATCCTCAGTATAAAACTGTCCAAGAAGGTGATGGTATTAGAGTGGATTACGTTGTTCACTGTACTATGAAGGATGAGGTTATCGGTGTTGGAAGTGCTGGAAGTATAAAAGAAGCTGGTATCAGGGCTGCTATGGATGCCCTTGATCATAGACAACGTCTTGAAAAATTCTATCTTGAACGTAGAGAAATAGAACGTCCAATCAAGAAATTACGCCGCGAAAAGAATGAAATTAAGAGAGAAGAAAGAAGAAAGAAACTAGAAGAAGAAGCAGAAGCAATTCGAAATGGCCCTCCATTACCCCCCACTTCCCCCATTCGTACATCTCTTTTTCCAATTCCAATTGATGAAGATGCCGAATTAGATCATTCGGCCAAGAATGAATTATATGCCCAAATTGGAAGAAAGACCGGAACCCAGCCAAAGTATATCATCCAAACTGTGGGAGGGAATCATACGGTTACATTAGTCATTCGGAATTTAACAATTGCTACTGCTACTGATACTTCGAAAAAGAAGGCAATGGCTAGAACCGCTATGGCTCTTTTGAATAATTCTACTGCCATGTACGAAATTTGTAAGAGATTTATTGCTATTAACGTCGAGGCTAGTGGAAGTAATGTGTCGGTCACTGAAGGTGGTAGAAATGAAGAATCAACTGCTCAAGCTAATGGAAGTGAAGATTCAACCTCTGAGGCTAGTGTAAACGAGAAGTCAACTGCTGAGCCTAGTGGAAGTGATGAATCGGCTGCTGATGTTAACGGAAATGAAGACTCAAGCTAAAGCAATGAAGTGACTCTTCAGGCTAGTTGATTTATACTTTTGATTGCACCACCAATGTGGTTTGATAGATTTATATTACAAAGAAATAGATACCTTAAGTAAAGAATGTTGATGTCTGTATGTAAAAGACATAATAAAGAATGCACTGAAAGTTCTAAATTGTAATTGAACTGTAGTTTTGTTCTAACTATTTAACAGCATGCTTGATAAGAATCTAAAACTCAATTTTGGCTCTGCCAACTCTACAAAGAATTCTAAAGCTAATATTTTGTTAAAGTATAAATAAACACAGTACAGGTATCTAACAATACTATGTATGAAAAAAATGAAACCTATAGAATATATAAATGGAGAACTGAAAATGATGAACCAAACCCAATATATTAGGCTTATAACTTAGATTCATAAGTGTTGGTGAAAGCATTCCAGCCGAATAACCATTGTTGGAATTCTCTGTCGGACCATTGATCTGGGTTGTGACCATCTCTAGCCTTCATCAAAGCATCTCTTTCTTCTTGTTCATCACCATCTGGTAAGTGCCAGATGTCACCATTCTTTCTAGCACCTGCTTGGATAGTTTCAGCTCTTCTCTTTCTCTTCTTTTGATATTGTTGAAGAGCTCTTGGAATATCGTCAGTGGAAACACAGTGTTCTAATTCTTCAGCCAAAGTAGCACCATCCTCGATAGCTTGGGCAGCGCCTTGAGCTAAGTATGGCAACATAGCATGAGCAGCATCACCAATTAAAGCAATCTTACCACTTTGAGAAACCCATCTTGGTAATTTTGGTAAATCAGCCAAAACCCATTTTAAGACTGTCTTAACATGAGTTAATAATTGACGAACAACTGGGTCGAAGTTCTTGTAGTGGTTTCTCATTTCATCAACGTTACCTGGTTCATTCCATTTACCGACAGAAGCTTGACCTGGGTGGGACATGACAATGTTGTACATTTCACCATTTCTGATTGGGTAAGCCATAACGTGTCTTCTATAACCAATCCAACAGTTGGAGTTAACATCGGTCATTAAGTGAGCAATAACAGGATCAGATAACATTTCTGCTCTTGGAACAGTGGCTCTGAAAGCACAGTTGGAAGATGGGGTTGGATGAACAGTTTCTTCTGGAACAACAGCAGTATCTCTAACTCTAGATCTGATACCATCAGCACCTACGACTAAATCGGCGGAGTATTTTTCACCAGTTTCTAAAATAACAGTAGCTGTGTTTTGGTCAACTTCTTGAATTCTGCAACCAGTCTTATATTCAATACCGAGTTCAAGAGCTGCTTCGTACAATAATCTTTGGTAATCAGCACGGTGAATTAATAAGTATGGGTTACCATAAGCATTGGTCATATCTGGATCTAAAGGAGTGGTAGATAATGGAACACCAGTATCATATCTTCTTAAGATGATATTCTTTGGTTTGGTAACATATTTTTCAAATCTGTCAAAGACACCATATTCTTTAAGGATCTTAACCGAGTTTGGTGGCATTTGAATACCAGCACCAACTTCATTAAGAGCAGTAGATGCTTCGAGAATTGTGACTTTGTGACCCTTTCTCTTTAAACCTATGGCAGCAGCAAGACCACCTAAACCACCACCGCAGACAATGACATTAAAGGAAACCATTTTTTTGATCTATGACAATTTGTATAAGTGAAATTAGTGAAATACTAATGATGATTAAGAGAAGGCAAGAATGAAATTTGGAATAGGAGAGGATTCCCGAGCTTATATATATAGCTTGGTGATATAAAAAAATTGAACACAAATCTGGGGTTTCTTTTGAAAGTATCAGCTCCAATTGGGGAACGGTAAAACAAATGCTGGCCTATCACCCTCATCGGCATTTTCCAGTTTACCGACTACCGAAAGTACTTTGAGTGTTTATTAAGAAAAAATTTCGGGTCATAGTTCCATGTTCCGATATATCGGAATCTGCTTCCTTCATTTTGAAGATTTATTTTGATCGAGCGGACTTCTTGATACCGAAGTGGGGCAACCATTGTTTCCAGAAAAATAATTCGAATTCTTTTTCGGATCTGTGATCCGCATTAATTTGACAGCTTTGGAATGACAAAAAAAATAAATTAACATTGGCAAGGGTCGGTGGCACTTCCGAAAAAATAAAGTTTGTTTGGGAGGGGCGGATTTGTCTGGATTAGCATCCGAGATCTTCGTAAAGTATCAGTACTGTTTAAGCTTTCGCTTTTGGTCGGCAGAATAAATTAGATTACTTTCCTCTCGTCCTTCATAAATACGATGGTTATGATCATCTAAAATTTCCTTAAATTGGGGTAAACCCCTCTCTTCCATTTTTGGATGGACTAGAGTTTCAAGGCATCATCAAGTGTCGATTCAATGGTTGAACATTCACTGTGTTGCAAAGTTCCAAATCTGTGCTGGGGCACCAACTAACTAAGTAATTCATAACTAATCGAGCTTAGTCTAATTATCAAGTTAAAAACGCATGTAGCGCATTGTAGTCTCTCGTAATATTCTGGGAAACTATTCAATCATGCATGAACTAATTTCAAAGCAGCTCCAAGTTTTCTTTCTTTTTCTTCTTGATAAAATATCCAATTGAATAGAACCTTTAAGGCAGTTTTCCGTTAATAATCATAACCTTGGGTTGAGAGCTTTCACAATCCTGGCTTAAAATAGAAATATTTTTGATGGACAAACAAAAGTGGGGTGGCTATAAAACTTCTTTTAAAGAATGCGTCTTTGAACTTTACGAATAATATGGGGAAGTCTTTTATTCATGTTTGATATATTTTTCTTTTCCAACAAGTTTGGGATGTTATTCTAAAAAAGTTTTGCCCAGTTAATTACCAACAATTAGGAATAATATTATATGTCCTGTAGATATTCCCAGTGTGGTTTTTGACAGAATTGTCAGTTATGAATTTGCAGCAGATTCTAGCAATACTCTTACAGGTTTGATGAATGTGTTTTCTTAGAAGTCCAAGACAATCCAAGGCAATACTTTCGAACAAAGAAAATTATCCGAAGATGACTCTCTACGTAATTATATTCGTTAAGTCTATGTCTTTTGTTACATATTAGCAGCAAACTTTAGCCTCTTTTTGCCTTGGTAAAGCAACACCATTTAACGCCTTGATTGTTTTTTCAAAAGGTTACAGAGAACTGGTCCATCCAGTTTGGTCGGGGTTGGCGAAGTAATCTATATTTTTCATTTAACCTATATTCGAGGTTGATGTTTGGGCATCCATAACATTAGAGAGACTAACTATGATGATTTCGGTACTGCAAGCCACGAAACAAAAAATAAATCTCTGAAATCATTGTTTTTCATTGTTGCTTGTGCTTTGCATGGACTAAAAGTTACAGAAGCAACTCAATTCTTATTGTGAATTTACTAATGTGTCGCCTCGAGGAGCTTCACTTGAAGAATGAGTTAAATGGTTATCACCAATAAGACAACATGTACAAAGGATCTAGATTATCATGCTTCCTTGTCCTAACATGAATATGGCCCACATCAATATTGCTTTCTTGGAATGGGAACGAATCCAGTGAACGTCAGATCGGAATCCCATCTTATCCAATAGTCTCCGATCGATGCAGGGAAACCAACCCGATGATTGATAGTTCCAGATAAAAAATATCGGAAAATAAGTGGGGGGCTCATTGAGAGGGGCAGAAAAACAAAAAGCTGATTAAAAAATAATTTTATTCAAGTGATAAAAATTTTTGACGGAATTTCGGAAAGTGTGGAGAAATCCTAAGCCCTTATGCAGAAGACTTGATTGTCTTGCTGCATGAAAATTAATCAAGCTTTGATGTGTAAAACAAAGATGCTTAGTCAAAGGTCAATTGTTATAAATAGGTTCAAAATGGCTTTGAAATTTCTTGCATCCATTTTTTTCTAATCAGTATTGTAATTACCTAACAATGTCTACCATATCTGTCGCTACTGCTGACATTGAAAAAGCCGCTCACATCTATGAAGTTGAAGAGGTCGAAAGTGTTTCTCTTGAACAAAGCCAGCTTACCGCAGAACATTATGGCTATCTTATGGAAAGACATGGCACTGTAGAGTTAGATCCATTACCATCTGCTGATCCAGAAGATCCACTTAACTGGCCCGCTTGGAAAAAGAATTACGAAATATTGTTAATTGCCTTTGGTACCTTCTCATCTACTTTTATGGCTGCTGGTTTAACTCCTGCTTTTGAGACTATGGCCGAAGAATACGGAGTTGATCTTCCAACTATTACTTACCTTGTTTCTGCTCAAATTGCTGTCTTTGGTGTTTTGCCATTATTCTGGGTTCCTTTGATGAATACTTATGGAAGAAAATTCTTTGTTACTTTTGGTGCTTTGGCTTGTTGTCTCTTAAATATTGGTGGTGGTCTTGCTACTACATATACTCAACAAATGGCTACTAGAGTTCTCGTTGGTGTCTTCGTTTCCACCGTTACTGCTGCCGGATCTTCAGTTGTTGGAGATTTATCCTTTGCAAGTGAAAGAGGAAAGAAGAATGGTTGGTGGTCTTTGGCCTTGGTTATTGGTACACCAGGTGGTCCTTTTGTTACTGGTTTCATCCAACAGTATGCTAGCACCAAATGGATTTACTTTACCTTTGCCATTCTTAACTTCATTCAATTAATCTTGTGGGTTTTCTCAACCGAGACTGTCTACACCCGGTCAAACTCTGAATATACTTCTAAAGGTTTGCTTGGAGCCATGGCTATCAGAAAATCAGAAGCTAGACCATTCTCCTGGGAAATGTTCTTTAGACCATTAAAGCAAGCTGCTAATTTCAATGTTTCAATGGCTGTCATTGCTGCTTCTGTCACTTTCTGTTATGCTAACATTGTTTTGGTGGTCGAAATGCCACAAGTTATGATTCCGTTTTTCCATCTTGATGCACAAAGCTTGGCTTTACAATACATTTCCATCATTGTTGGTTCTATCATTGGTGAAATTCTAGCTGGCCCACTTTCTGATTGGTGGATGAAGAGGAGTACTGCCAAAAGAAATGGGCAAAGAGTCATTGTTGACAGATTATGGGTTTGTTACAATGGTTATTTCTTGGTTATTGTTGGTTTAATAATCTGGGGTGTCTACTTGTTCAAAGCTACACCAGGACACTGGACAATTAAGCCCTTGATTGGTGCTGCTATTGCTGCTGCTGGTAATAACATTGTGGCTACTGTAATCACAACTTTTGCAATTGACAGTGCCCCAGAGAAGGCTGGAGATGTTGGATTATACATCAACTTTGTTAGGTCCCTTTATGGTTTCTTGGGTCCATTCTACTTCCACTACATGTTTAACAACCTTAACTTTGCTGGGTCTGCGGGTTTAATGTCTGCACTTGTTCTTGTTTTTGCTTTCGGACCAACTCTTTTAGCTCATATTATTGGCTTAAGAAGAAACAAGTAAATATGTTGTTTGATAGCTACAGAGCTCTGGTAGTTCTTTAGGTGAGTGACTTATAGACCTCATCTCATTACTTATTGTTTGATAGTATGTATAGGAAATAGAAATAATAAAGACCATTTTCTTTTATTAATTTGCCATGTAAGCCAATACAAAAAGAATTCCTCGGCGTAATACTTCATTTTTTGTGAAAACGATACGCATAATTGGACAAGCTTCCATGTATAAAATCCTTTAAAAAATATTTTATTATTTTACAAAAATCCGTCAAGAGAAATTTCTTTTTCACTGTTAAAAAATACTGTCAGGAGGCTTATAAAACAAAGTGGGGAGAACCAAAAATGCTTTTTAGTTGTTTTTAATAAGCCCCTAAATAATCGGAACAATGTTCCACAAAGGTATGTATTCGTGAATATGTTCCGAGTGGCTTGAACCATAAAAGTTGGGGTCATTAAATTAAAGATAACTCGGAAGCAAGAGTCACAATGAAATACGTTGTTCAAAAAGAGAGAGCGTGTGTTGTCGAGAAATCAAGTATAAATAGTTGCGAAACCGGTCCTTTTGATTTCCACTTTCTCATTTTCGAATTATCATTCAAACATTGTCAGTTATATAAGAATAAAACAAACTATGTCTACTGCTCAATCTATTGCTAGTGATATCGAAAAAGGAGGAATTACCTCTCACCAAGAAAATTTAGACCCAGTTGGTCTTACTGAAGAACTCGATCCTGAACACCATGAATATCTTATTCTGAGACATGGATCTGTTCAATTAGATCCACTTCCATCTGCTGATCCAGAAGATCCTCTTAATTGGCCAGATTGGCAAAAGAACTATGAAATTTTATTGATTGCTTTTGGTACATTTTCTTCAACCTTCATGGCTGCTGGTTTAACTCCCGCTTTTGAAACCATGGCCGAAGAATATGGTGTCGATCTTCCAACTGCTGCTTACTTCACTTCTGCTCAAATTGCTGTTTTCGGTGTTTTGCCTTTACTTTGGGTTCCGTTGATGAACACCTATGGTAGAAAACCATTCTTAACCTTTGCTGCATTAGCTTGCTGTGTTTTAAATATTGGTGGTGGGTTTGCTAAGACATATGGTCAACAAATGGCTACTAGAGTCTTGGTCGGTGTTTTTGTTTCAACTGCAACAGCTGCTGGTTCCTCCGTTGTGGGTGATTTAGCTTTTTCACACGAAAGAGGTAAGAAAAATGGTTGGTGGTCTTTGGCTTTGGTTATTGGTACCCCTGGTGGTCCATTTTTTACTGGATTTATCCAACAACATGCTGGTACTAAATGGATCTTCTTTGTGTTTGCACTTATGAACTTTGCTCAATTTATTTTATGGATATTCGCAAGGGAAACAGTTTACACGAGAACTAGTCCAGAATACTATTCCAAGGGTTTACTTAAAGTTATGGGTATTAGAAAATCCTCTTCTAGACCATTCTCCTGGAAAATGTTCTTTAGACCATTAAAGCAAGCTGCTAATTTCAATGTTTCGATGGCTGTCATTGCTGCTTCTGTCACTTTCTGTTATGCTAACATTGTTTTGGTGGTCGAAATGCCACAAGTTATGGTCCCATTATTCCACCTTGATGCTCAACAAATGTCTTTACAATACATTTCAATTATTATTGGTTCTATCATTGGTGAAATTCTTGCTGGCCCACTTTCTGATTGGTGGATGAAGAGGAGTACTGCCAAGAGAAATGGTCAAAGAGTCATTGTTGACAGATTATGGGTTTGTTACAATGGATACATCTTGGTTATTGTTGGTTTAATTGTTTGGGGTATCTTCTTGTTTAAGGCTACACCTGGCCAATGGTCCATTAAACCCTTAATTGGAGCTGCTATTGCCGCTGCTGGTAATAACATTGTTGCAACTGTCATTACTACCTTTGCTATAGATAGTGCCCCAGAAAAGGCTGGTGATGTTGGTTTATATATTAACTTCGTGAGATCCCTCTACGGTTTCTTGGGACCTTTCTATTTCCCATATATGTTTGAAAACCTTAATTTTGCTGGTTCTGCTGGTTTAATGTGTGGTCTTGTTCTTTTATTTGCCTGGGCACCAACTGCTTTGGCTCATATTGCTGGTGCTAGACGTGCTACCAAAGCATAAATAAATCTAGATTATTTATTGATATATAGTTTATAGTAAGTGGAGTTAGGGACTCTGGCTAGTCCTAAATATTTAATTTGAATTCACTATTTTTAACCAACATATTATATTGTAAAACTATTCTATTGATCTCTGTACGTTCAAAGATAATGTTTCTTATACAAGTTAATCAATGGTGAAATTAAAAGGGTATCGCTCTTGTATAACTTTTCAGAAGTTTAATCACTGATAAGTGTTCCTAAACCAGTTGAAATCTACAATAAATTATGTTTTACGAATATAGTGTATTTCATAACCTAAAGACAAAAAACCTAGTTAAAAATATATAATTCAAGTCTGCGTTGTAAATACTAGACAAGATTGTAATCAAGAAGTAAAATAAATAAAAAAGAACCTAAGCTCGCTTAATTTGCTGCAGTTCTGTGGATAGCCAAATTCTTAAGTAAAGGAGAGTCATTGAAGGAGAAAAGGTAAGCAGTTTCATTTCCTTCGTTGACAATTCTGAACTTCTTCCAAGCTGGAATACAGAAAGTATCCTTGCCATCCCATCTTAAAATTGTTTCTTCGCCGTTGTCTTCCTTGATAGCAGTGTAACCGGTACCTTCATAAACGTGATAGACAAAAGATGAATTTTCTTGACGCCATTCACTTGACTTTCCAGCGTTGACTCTTTCGGCTTGAGCAGTAAGAATGGTTGATAATGGAGCCTTATTTGGACCTTGAGTATAATTAAAGATAGCATAGTCACCTTCAACAGAATCAAGGTAGTCTTGGGTAATCTTCCATGGGAACTTAATTCCAGATTCAGCAACGGTTTCGGCTGGGTAACATTCTTCATGGTAGTGTTCAGCAAAGTTAACTGGGATGGATTGGAACATTGGTAAGTCAAGACCATCCAACCAAATCATTGGACCATCACCTTCCTTACCATGATCGTGCCAGTCCCATCTTGGTGTTAAGATGACATCACCTATCTCCATGTAAATTCTTTGACCTTCAACGGCAGTGAAACCACCATCACCTTCAATAATGAATCTTAAAGCAAAAGCAGAATGTCTGTGGGCTGGAGCAACTTCACCTGGGTTGATATATTGCAAACCAGCATATAACGTATCAGTGGTTTGAGGAGCTTTTAAGGCTGGATTAATCAACATTAATACTCTTCTTTCGGATTCTTCGGTTGGGACTAAACGACCAGATTCAACTAATAAAGGTCTTAACTTCTTGTAGTCCCAAACAGTTGGAATAGCCTTTGGCTTTGGAACTGGAGGGACCATAGCAGACATAACGGTCCATAATGGCTCAACATTTTCTGGTTTCAAACTTTTTAAGAATTCAACCTTTTCGTTGTTAGAAGTTTCGACTGGAGACATATTTCGAGTAAATGATTTATAATATAGTATAAACGCTTTTAAACTATTGTTGCATAAATTGTGAGATTTATCAACGAGGAGCGAAATGTATGTTTATATAGGTTCTGTTCATTCCATCTTCAGATATTGGGTTCCGTTCATCGGTATTTCGGCATCTCTACCCTTAGAAGCAACATTTTTACTCTCCACAAAAAAGAGCGCATCGGTCCGGATCTGTCAACTACCCCACTGATTAAATTAAAAAATAAATTTTTTGCTAAAATTCGGTGGGATTTTCCGATCTAAAAAATAATTCAAATATGCAAGGATGATGGGATTGCAGATTTCGCAAAAGAAAATACTGGTGTTCGGAATCAAATTCCGCATTATTTTTCCGTTGAAGAGCTCGGAAATAACTCCCGAAACGATTAGATGTTTGCTTTTTTTTAATACACCACCCACTAAAATAAATCACAATGAAACAGTTTGGGCCGATATCCGACCACAGATTTTCATTGCCAGTTGAAATCAAGGATTTTTTTTCAAATAAATACGGACCAGAATTCCTAGTTTCTTTTCAATTCCCAATTTTTACATCTTCCTTCTCATCACGAAAACTACTTATTACATATTACACAATAACAATGACTACTGCTTGGAAGAGATTAATTAGATTTGTTGCTAACGACGGCAAGATCTACAGAGGTGAACCAATTGTCACCGATGCTGAATACGATGTTGGTAAGCAATTCTTACAAGGTAAGACCATCAAGGCTAAGGTTATCAAGGGTGAAAACATCTTTGAAGATGCTGTTGTTACTGATGAAGTTTTAGAAGTTAAGCAATTATTGGGTCCTTTGACCCAAGATGAAGTTCCAATCATCAAATGTGTCGGTTTGAACTACATGAAGCACATCCAAGAAGGTGGTAGAACTCCTCCACCATTTCCATCCATTTTCTACAAACCAAGATTCTCCGTTGCTGATTTTGGTGAACCAATTCCAATCCCAAAGATTGCTCAAGAAAACCAATGTGATTACGAAGGTGAATTATGTGTTGTCATTGGTAAAACCGGTAAGGATATCAAGGAAGAAGAGGCTTTAAGTTATGTTGCTGGTTACGTTTCAGGTAACGATGTTTCTGCTAGAACTTGGCAAAGAGATCCAAAATATGCTGGTGGAGTTCCACAATGGGGTTTCTCCAAGTCTTTTGACAAATACGCTCCATTAGGTCCTCAATTGGTTTCTTCTCAAGTTATCTCCAACCCAGCTACTTTGCAATTGACCACCAGAGTTAACGGTGAAGTTCGTCAAGACACCGGTACTGATGATTTGTTATTCAATGTTCCAAAGATCATTGCTTTCATCTCTCAATCTACTACCTTAGAACAAGGTACTGTTATCATGACTGGTACTCCAAGTGGTGTTGCTATGGGTATGAAGGTTCCAAAGTACTTAAAGCATGATGATGAAGTTGAAGTTGAGATTTCTCAAATTGGTACTCTTTCTAACAAGATGGACTTTGTTTAAGAACAAGGATGTTTATTTAGGTTTTTATTTATAGGTATAGAATGCATATAAAATTATTGGGATTCCTTTAAAAGCTTTGTAGAAACAAGTAGGATTGGAGTCAAAATGTGACTAAGTATTTCATTTTATTTATTAATCAGTACTTCGTTTATGTTTCAAATCTTAGCTAGTTTATTTAGTTGCTAGAATCTTTATGGTGCTGACACTTGTTAACTTCCTGGTTTTGGGTCCAAATTGTGATGTTAATTAATCTACCAAATAAATATACAACTATTCTAATAGAATTCAGATTTGACATTTTCGGTAAAACTAGCCTTTTCATCTCCAAACATGGCCAATTGTGGAGCTAACTTTGCAAAGTTCTCATCTACTAAAGATTGTCTAATCATACTTACTTCACCATTAAACTTCATTGGTAAAGTACGAATGGTACAACCACAACCTTTACAGAATTGTTTTCTCTTTGGATGACCACTCTTGGTTTTTTCAACGACATACTCAGCAATATTACTGTTTTTATCTTCAATTTCTACCTTATCAGTGGCATATTGACTTATGAATTGACCTAAATGACCAGAACCTTTACGACAATCAACACAATAGCAAACAAAGGAACGAGATGGCTCGCCAATAAGTTTAAATGAAACTTCACCGCAGAGACAAGAACCAGTATATGACATGTTTTGTTTTATTTAGTTGGTTATTAAATTTTGTTTTTAGAAAGAAAGATGGCAACTAGGGAATATATGTTGAGATCAAACTGTAAAAGCTATACCATAGCAATCCAAGAATGATTCCCCGGATAATCATTTGATACTGCGTAAAATACATCGGATGAAACTTCCACCGATGAGAAGATGCATATTTATTAGCGGCGTGGGGAATCTGTCGGAATGAGATTCCGGATGAGTGTTTATTATCGGCGTGGGGGAACTTGTCGGAATGAGATTCCGAATGCCGCAAAATATTTTTTTGCTGTAATTTTATTGATTTGCTACAAAAGATTCTTGATTATTAATCACTTATAACACAAAAGAATGAATAAAAAGAATTCGGCTCAACAACGCAACTTGACCTTACTTTGCCTAGACTTTGAAAACAATGATGAAACATGATCTAAACAAAAACAAAGAAATAGGAGAAAAGATGGAACGGATTTCTTGCTGAGATCTAATAAGAAAAAGAATTGTTATCTACAAGCATTATAATTGGCTGCAAAACTAAAGGAAAATAAATATATTCGTTAAATAATCAGAGAGCTAGCTATCGTAAGTGAAAAGCATTCATATCATCAGTATAATGGAATGGACCTCCAAAAGGACCTGCGGTATCATAAAGCAAAGAATATAACACATCCGTAGGAACCTCTGATGAGGTGGAACTGGGACTGTAATCGTGTAAGGGATAAATAGAACCTGTATGTAATCTTCCATGATCAATCTCATCATTATTCATTGGAGCTGGAGTATTGACTTGTGTAGCTAATCGTTGTGATGATATGTGGACCTTGTTTCCCATCATTTCCAAAACCTTTAAACAACGACTTGCTGAGTCGGACTGTTGAGTATATGAACGAAGAATTTCCAAACTTAAGTTCCATGCATGTTCAAATGCCCCCATATCGATATCTTTGTGTAAGGTGACCTGTAGCTTAGCTGCAAGAAGAATAGTACCAGCGGTGTAAATATAAAACACATTATACCAGTGTGCTGGCAAATATACAATATCACCAGCACGATATTTGGAAATTACATTGATGAGCTCCGTGGCTAAATTAACACAAAGTAAAGCAATTGACCTTTGAGTTGAAGTGTATAATTCAGAACCCCCTTTGGAGCCAAGTTTCTTATGATTAGATGATTTTGGAAATAATACAGGACGATAAAGCAGTATTTTGAGATGAAGAACTCTGATATGTAGGACAATACTTTGTCTTTCGAAAGGCATCATCTTTTGTAAATCAGAACTAAATTGTAAGTGACTAGGCAAATTGGCTGTAAATTCATTTAGTCTGTCTTCAAAGTTGAAAATATTCAGTAATAATTGTGGATTTTCATCAAGTTGATCATTGGGGTAAACAGATTTCAAAATATCAGCAAGAATATTATAGAGTTTGATCGTTTGAGTGAAAAATCCCAATTCGGAAGGTTTATTCATTGGCAATATTGTATCATCTTTGATATATTCGTCATCCACACATAATGGAACTGCTCCTTGTTCAAATTCGTGTGTTACCATCATCGGTCTACCCATGGTCATTGAAACGATTCTATCCATTAACAAACAACCTTGCCATAATCTCTTCCTAATTTCCCTATCAATGAGACTCTTTGTTGAAGCATAATTTTGATCCAGATGTAAACCTAACCCTTGCGCAATTCTAATTGCTAAACCAACGATATTCCAACAACCAGCCAGACCAGAACTTGCCTGTAAAAATTGACCTGTCAACAACAATGCTTGAACCAACAAGACCGAGCCACTGTCCATTAAATGAAATCGAAGACACTTTTGGGATTTTTCAAAATAAAGCTCGGAATTATCTTCTAATTTTTGAGCAGTTGGCGCTAATTGACATCCAAACGCAAAAACAATGTTGACTATTGAATAGAATAATTCATCAATATCTTGATCTTCTCCATTTTCTGTTCTCCATAAAGTTTTATAAGTGGTCATGAAGGTTGGTTTGTGAACAAACGGATACAAGGTATAGGCAAACTCAAAATAGTTTTTGACATAAAGGTCAGCAAGAGCTCTTGGTGGAAGATCTAATTCGGATGCAGGTATTGATGACATTGGATCAGATCGAGACATCTTGTATTGTCTATTTCTATCTATCTCATCATCATCTGTGGTTGAACCATCTGATCTAGAAGGACCATCGATAATGTTAGATAAATCCTTCATGAAGGATATCGCAGCCGAGGAACCATAATAATCTCTATCTTTTCCACGTTTCTGTTTGATCATTTCCCCTGCACCCATTGCACTTGTGGAGTCTTTACTGCCTCTGAAAGCACTTGAGGTAGAATTGTTGGTCATAATTGAACTTGAGGGGGTGATAGAAGTAGCATTCTCGTCTTTAATGTGACCGTTACTTCCATTGCTTGTAATTGAACCTCTATGACGATGTTGATATTGATTTTGTGGTAATTCTTGTTGTTGAGGTGGTAAATGTACACTAGGAGTGCGTTGCATTGAATAACCATCATCGGATGAAATCATGTTACTAATACTTGGAGACATCATTTCATGACTAGTTTTAGGGGCTATACCTAATCTTTCTTCCAATTCTCTCACGTACTCCACAGTTACATGAGCTCGAGCATATTTTGTACCATAAACACACTCGGCATTTCGTTTTGAACAAGTACCACAAGCAGGCTGCCCACCATCACATTTAGTCTTTCGTTGACGGCATCTATTACATGCCAATATAACTCTTGGACGTTTGCTGGACTTGGTCTCTTTACTAATTTTGTTATTATCAGTCATTGGATTGATTTGGTTGCAGGTATTTGATTTCAGAACGTTTCCCACTCTTTTTTTTTATCAGTTCAATGCCGTCTTTTTTCGGAATTTGAGCCGACTTTTATATTTTTACGGGGGAAACTCAAAAAGGGTGCAGACACAATTTCTGTCAATCAAAAAAAAAGAAATTTTTATAGCTCCACTAAAAAAATTCCGCCCCAAAAATAAACATTTTTCCCCCCAATGTTTTCTTTTTTAAAAAAAAATATTCATTAATTAACTCACTGTACGAAAACACTTCTCCAATCTCTATATATTAGATTGATAGGCTGAGGTTGAACGGGCGAAACTAGGGATCAAGATTTACTACACTTTGTTCGCAGGAATGAATCAATCTGGCGGGGAGCTTATGCTTTGGTTTGGTACAACTAAAAATAGTATAATAATACTACAAGGCAACTTGTGCAGCCTCATTTTAACCGACAAGAACACTCAGTTTAGAAAACGTTGAGCTCGAAAGAGAAATGGAAATGTCAATCACATTGATTTCCCCACCTTCACATCTTTAAATATTAATACATTGAATGAGTAAAAAAATAAAATCAGGGCTGGTGGCTGCATACTTGTAATATTTTATTTAAATTACAAAAAAAATATCGCAACCAATTGTCAAAAAAATGAAAATTCTCTTGTCAATTACCATTTGATAACTTAATGATTGGAAGCTGATATACAACAGTCTTTTTTGTGTTTTCCTCGGTTGATGTATCCCGGTTTCCACTTTTATACTCCGAAAGATTCGATTATACTCTTATGGATAAAAATTTTACCTTGAGCGGAGGCTTTTTTCTTAAAACTCTTTTGCTAATGAAAAAATTACATTTGAAACCCTTTAGTATAATATAACGAAGTATTTATGCTTTGCTCTTATTAGACTTTCAAGAAACAGCTCGTATGAAAATAGGCAAAAAAATGGTCCCTAGCAGGATCGAACTGCTGATCTTGGCGTTATTAGCACCACGCCTTAACCAACTGGGCCAAGGGACCTTTTTTTACAAAATTTTTCTTCCGGTTTAATGGCTGTGCGATTTATCACGTGATTTAAGTATTGCAGAAATGATGCAACTCACGTGATTTGATTTTGCTTGAGGATGGTTGTGTGTGTTATAAAATGATCCTCCATACGATATTTTCACTTATGATCAACATCAGAGATGTATTAAAGTACAAATCAGGTTTTTGGGTGGTTTTCCTGATCTAATATTGAATTTTTCAAGTGTTATTGAAGCTGAAAATTTTGAAGGTTTTCTGGTGAAATTACTGCTTAAGCATTTCTATGGCTGCAAAAAAAAAACATTTACTGATCTATGTTGGAACAATTCAAGCGAAAGAAACTAAGAGGACAAAATTAAATAATTTTCAGAACTAATTATGCTTATGATGGGTGTTTCTATTAGAGACAAAAGTATTCACCAGCGCCAATACTCCTTGAAAGGATCAGAAGGATTTGTTTAGGCCAATTAATGTTTTTTTCCTATACATATTCTGTAGAATTTGTTCTCTAGCCATATAGAACCACCAATAAAGTTGCAAGGATTGACTGACTAGTTTGGTATCAACACTTGATAGTAGTATCAAATACCCAATTTTATCAAAAGATGAACCTTTAACTGATGGCGAAGTACCCAGGGGTTCCAACAGAAGAAATAAGACGATTAACAGATTTGAAGAAAAAACAAGTACAATTAAATTAGAGTTTTGGTTTTTTGAAGAGTGGCTAGATTCGCCCATAGTACAGGTTACTTAAACCTTTTCCCAATGTCTTGATTATATTTCATTACGTGTGTGTTTCAAAGTAATGGACAAAAATTTCTTGGTTAATTTTTTTTCTTGTTTGAGAGTAATATGCTTGTTATTGTTAATGTTAATAAATAACGTAGTAATTGATTCTAACGTGTAGTTTAATTTTAGGAAAGGTATAAATAATTTATTGTTTTCTTGTTGGTAGAGGGAATTGGTACACTGTAAACTTCGGAACAAAGAGAAGTCGCATAGTACTAAATTTTGCCATTACTGTTGAATAGCTATTTTTGGAGAGAACCACTCGAGGATAATGAACCAGGAGTTTGCTGGATTACTTGTATTCCTTATTATAGCTACTATTTTTAGTGTGCTAGTTTGCATAGTGTATAATGAAAACAAAACCGTACTAAACTATCGTCTATTAAGACTACCCACAGAAGACCCATTTCGAAGAGATTTAGAAGCCAATCCTAACCAACGAAACGAACAATAACGGATAGAGTTGGAATACACGAAACGATACATTTTATGAACAACACCAGGGAATATAACTTTATAGATTATATTCCACTTTTGATTTTGTTTAGTCGGATGTCTATATTCAATAGAGAATTATGTTTCCTGCAAATCTGAGAACCCAGAGAATGTCACCCAAATGGAGGGGCTTAGCCATATGATGTTTATTAGGATAGAGATATTCCAACTAACCGATGTAACTTCAGCTGTATAGTTATGTAGTTCTTAGATACACAGAGAGAGTAGTTAGCTTGTTGATCAATTTCTTATCTGATTTCTTAAAATTAAGCAAGCAAAACTACGTAATCAGAAAAAAAACATTAAAATCTCACATATCACCAGAACAATCCGCATTAAAGGGCCACACTTATGGACTATCAGTTATAGAACATGAATAATAAAAAAGGCAACTTTTCAACAATGTCACTCCCCATTACACCTTCCAAGAAAGCAAATTACAACCAAAATAGACATGAGTTACTGGAGCCTCAACAATCCTCACCACCTCCAGACCATTTGTCAGAGTTCTTCCACATCATAAACAACAGACCCAGCTCATCCATTTCTTCTCCAGGACGACTTCCAAATTCTTCAGACATACTGTCTTCTTTAAACACATTCACACTGTTTGCCCCTTCTGTGCTTGATTTGGGTCCAAATATAATAACATCGAAGGACTTTCCTCATATCTTATCTACTTATCAGAATTTACTATCTAAAGCTGCCAATTTCCAACACCAATTGGAACACCTAAGTCAAGCAGCAAATGAATTTGGACGCGCATTGGAAGAATGTATAATAGAATGCCCGAAAGTTCACAATTCCAAGGTTGTTGAAGATGGAATTATGAATGCTGCCGGATTGCAATATATTATTGGAAGCAATCAACAGATCCTAAGTCGAGTTATAGATTCCAATTTTATAAAACCAATTCAGAATAAAATGAATGAGTTGAAAAGTGAATACAGTAAGAACCAATCCTATTATCAAGTGGAAATTAAAGAGAAAACCCGAACCCTTCGTCGGCAAGAATTAGAAAACTTGAAACTCAGTAAACAGAAAACTAGAAATATTAATCAATACAAAAACAACTTGGCAAACTTGACAAATCAATTAGATGATATAGATAGATTGAAATACGATTACTATCATGAAATAAATTCCATAATTTCAGGATTTAACCAGGATCACTTACTTCTCAAAACAGGCGGACTCGTCCGTGCGCAATTGGAGATTAGCGAGTCCATTGCACGAAAAGGATGGTCTGGGGGTGGATTGGATGAATTGCTTTCAATAGCTCCAGACTTCTTTGAGCCCGATCAAGTTGTTATGCATGACTATAACCTGGAGCTTGCCCCACATTTGGATGAAGATGGTATTGCCGATGTCACCATCCAGGGAGATCTAGAACAAGCAGTAAGTAATGGTACTAGTAACCTGGAGATATCGGGTTCTGTGGGTGAGAACAGAGACAGTGAATCTAGAGATGAATCATTCTCACTACCCAGAATAGCGAATGCTCATTCGCTAATTAGAAACCAAGGAAACGAGGACACACTAAAGAATAAATTAAATTTACTCGACGAACTTTGATGATTGTAATATTAACTTAATATAGAGCTATATAATCATATATTAGAATTGGATGGCAATATCTTATCTTCACTCTCAATCGAAATTGATTCATGTCTTTTTTCTGATTCATCTCGGAAACTCTTCATTGGTTTCAAACCCCACTTAGACAACATTTGAATATCTTCGTCCCAGCCGTTACACATGGTGGTTAACATTTTTTCACCAGTGAAGATTGCGTTACAACCAGCCATAAAACACAAAAATTGCTCATGTTCTTTCATGGTATATCTTCCTGCGGCTAATCTTATAATGGAATCAGGCATGATCAATCTAGCAGTAGCAATGGTTCTTAAGACCTGGTCAAATTTTAACTGCTTCTCTTTTGGCAAAGTTCCTAATTCTTCTTCCATCGGAGTACCTTTAATTGGAACCAACCTATTAATTGGCAATGATTCAGGATGGTTTTCCATTGTGGATAAAGTATACAAGAAGGAAACATGGTCATCTGGAGTTTCACCTAAACCCAAAATCCCCCCAGTACAAGTCTTTATACCGGCCCTTTGTACATTCTTCAAGGTTTGTAATCTATCATCAAAACTACGAGTTGTAATGATATTAGGATAGTGTTCTCTTGAAGTGTCTATATTATGGTTATACGCAGTTAATCCATATTTCTTCAATTCTTTGGCCTGGCTTTCATCCAACATTCCCAAAGTAACACAAGTTTCCATCCCCAATTCATCATTGATTCTTTGTACCATTTCCCCAATCTTTCGCATGGCTGATTTTCTACCAGTCATATCCCTCCACGCAGCCCCCATACAAAATCTAGTCGAACCATTAGCCTTAGCAACACGGGCTTTTTCCATCACCTCTTCAACATTGATCAATCTCTCAGCTTTCAAGCCTGTAGGATTACGCGAGGATTGAGCGCAATATTTACAATCTTCAGAACAGCCACCAGTCTTTATAGAAAGCAAAGTGCACAATTGAACCTCTGATGGGTCATGATATTGACGATGTTGCAATTGTGCTTGGAAAACAAGCTCCATTAATGGAGTTTCATAAATTTGTTTGATTTGTTGTTTAGTCCATATTGACATTGGTGGATTGTTTTTGGCCAACTCAATTGGGGATGGTGAAACTTTAACTAAAGAGGGGTTTGTAACTGTCTCAATATCGAAGGTCATTGAGGCAGATACGCCCCGAGTGTTACTAGATAAGAGCCTAACGGCAGTTGTAGACATAAACCTCTTAAGCATTGTTTAATTTATTTAATAGGAGAAAAAATGGTGGTCTAGCGTACACTCAAAAGTATAAATAAATTAATAGACAAATGATTAGAATAAATCGAGTAACACTTTGATTAGTTTAGCTGCAAATTCATTGGCGGAGATAACAATAACACATAATATTTGTTGGGTTGATGATTCACAGTCATTTTGGTCTTTGTTTTCGGAGATTGGGAATTTTGAAGGGTGGGGATTGGAGAGCTGGTACAGGTAGATGCCATTTTTGGGTAATTCAAAGACAAATCAAGGGTATCTTATCTGAAACAAATAATGAAATCTTTTCAGCAAGTAACAAAATGTATAGTTACTCTGTGTAAAATAGGAATCTTCATTGCTCTACCTTGGCTGCAATAATGAAGATGACTCCGATGACTCTTAGGGCTCTAGACCTATTAAGGCACGTGATCATCCTTTATATTTTTTTGCGTGAAATTTTTTTTCGTCTCAACTCGCAGACAATAAAAAGTTAGACTTTGAAAAATTAATTTTCATTTTACTTTTCAAAACTCTTCTTTATCCAAGACAATAATACAAAATGGCTCCAATCGTATGTATAAACCATTTAAACTAACAGCACCAATCAATATAGTATATCGATGGAGAGGAAGAGACGCTAAGTTTGAAAGTATAACTTTTTCCCATAGTTATACGGGTTTGGATTTTTTTTTTACAAATTGAAAGAATGTTATAACAAAAAAGGGACATTATTTACCAGATGAAACTATTTGTTTTGAAAAGAAGGATTTACCCTTGTTTTCTCTCTTTTGACTTCTTCTTTACCCGTATTTGGGGGGAAGGCTTTGCTGTCAAATGGTTCTTATTTCTTTAGTGATATTACTAGAAGATAGGGAACTTTATTTTGAGTACGGTAGGCTAACCTTATCCAATAGACCTCCAAGAAAGCCAAGGCTGCTAAGAAATTCATCGTTGACACCTCCGCTCCAACTGAAAATGGTGTTTTTGACCAAGAAAGTTACGTCAAGTACCTTGTTGAACACATCAAGGTCGAAGGTATTGTTGGTAACTTAGGTGATGAAATCTCTGTTACTTCCGAAGGTAACAAGGTTGTTGTTGTTTCTAACACCAAGTTTTCCGGTAAGTACTTAAAGTACTTAACCAAGAGATACTTAAAGAAAAATCAAATCAGAGACTGGATCAGATTTGTTGCTGTTAAACAAAACCAATACAGATTACAATTCTACTCTGTCGCTGAAGACGAAGAAGAAGAAGATGAAGAATAAACGTGCTTCTAAGCTGTTGTGGTATTCTTTAATTTTCTATACTTTTTTTAGTTTTCATTTCTTTACAGGGTTTATTCTTATATTTTGTTAAGGGTTAATAGGTTTTAATTTGTAAAATATATACTTTTGCTGTTATAAAACAAGAATAAGATTATCCGAGGAGATTTACTATAGAAGTTCGTAGATTGTGCATGCTCTAATGAAATCCCTGAAATGGTCAAATCTATTTCAAGGCTGGATTCAGTGAACACTTCAATGGTAAGGTTTATTCGGTGAATTATTGGAAAAATCGATTCGACCACCTTTTGCTCACGTGAACTCCTCAATCCACCTTCCTATAGCGAGGAGGTTGCATGCCTGCTGATCAAACATGGTTATTGAAAACACCCTGATTCTGGTCAATAATGAGGAGATTAAATGACTTTTTTCTAACAAAATGTTTACAATTCCGTCCCCACCTCCCGCTAGTTAGGTAAGTGAAGTAAAACCAGAGGCAGAATGAAAATCATCTCAAGCTGAAGGAAGCTGGCGTAAAAGAAATAATGCTAGAGGGGCAAAATTTGTTTCTGTAGAAATATTTTTTTATGCAAGCCGTGCACATTTAACTATGCAAAAGAAGAAGTTTTTGTGGAGAAGAAAAAAAATTTAAATTCAGAATTAATCCATCGCGCACGAAATCACATTTGAGCTGTAATTTGCAACCTGTTGTAAACTCTAGAGGGATGTTTTTTCTTGTGGTTGAATACACAACTAAAAGGAGGGAGGATTTTGGAGTAAGGTACTTATATACTGATATATATTTATACTCAAACGACTTATGAATTATCAACGATGTTGGAAATAAGGTAAAGATTTCTTCCATGGCAAATGGCAAAACTTAAAAAAAACCAACCTTCTATTTTATTTTCTTTTGAGGAAATATAACTTTTTTTTGAAGCATGAAATTTCAAAATTATACTCTTTACAAACATTTGGAGGTTGCAGCATTATGGATTCTAGTGTCGAATTGGACATATCCCATGGGGTTAGAATGCCTCTTTGAGAAAAAAAGTACAAGGTCAATTTATATTATTGTATAGTTTATGTTTATAAGAACTGGATATTATCATGTAATTTTTGACACATTTGTCAAAGAATTCCTTAACAACAACTGCATAAAGCACAATCAGCATAACGATCTCTAGTATGAAGTAAAGTAGTCTATCAAGCAGATTATATATGCCATTGAATAATTTTGGAACAGGAATGAATGAAAATAGGTAAGACATTTGATTTGTATGGTTGAAAATATAAAAAAAAATTGCAATATGAGAGAATTCCAATCTGTTTTATATATAAATAGATTTTAAACTGGTAACAATAACAAAGTAAATCAAGAAATCAGTATCTAATACAACAATAAGAATGCAACGTATTTCAAAAGCTGACATACTTTTTAGTTTTGAAATTTACTTAATTATTGCAATTTTTTTTTTAGTTTTTTAGTTTTATTCTGGCATAATGAATAGCAAGTCACCGAATTCTTCAGTAAAACCTTATTTCAGCGCATCACCTTACATCGTTTTATTCTTAACAATTCAATGTCAAAATCAGTTGAATTGGATCCAACGTATCAAAAGAACCTTTCAAAATTATGGTCGTCATATGGTCTAACAAAACTTCTTGGGAGCAGCGTGGGCCATTTTCACATGCCAAATAATACACAAGAAATTATTTTTCATCAGATGAGATAGCCACACGGAACTCATCAATTGGCAATTTAAATCACTACGTGGTTTCCAAGGGTGATATTTCAGAGGGTGGTAGTTTATTTACAAATCTCCCTTACAAGCAGAGTTTTTTTTGAAGCTTACCAGGTTGTCTTTGAACGTCTTTCCGGGGGGCATTTGATATATCGGTTTATTTTAGATCATGAGAAGGTTACACAAAACGTTCAAGATCATCCAGATTGAGATTGTTCTTTTGTTAATGTTGACGCACTTTCGGTATAACTTACTTGAACCCCACATTCCTACAATTTCATTAACTAATTTTTCGGAATAATTTATAAATATAAGATACAAATAGTATATAGAAGTCTATGTATATGCTATAGTATCACAAAATGCCGATTTTGAAAATCATTGCTACACACTAACACGCCAAAAGGGGAAAGATCATCAACTTTCCTTCTGCAATTCACCTTTAACCCAACCTTCTAATCCTCCCTTAACAATAATGTCTTGTAAATTAGTCCCCAATTCACCAACCTTTTGTTGCAAAATCAAGTTTCCTTCACTATCAGCTACGTAAACAGTTGCCTTAGTCACATCCCACTTTAAGAACCACCCAGTTCTAATAGTCAATTCATCAGAACCTTGATATTTTTCTCTTAACTTATTGATTAAATCAGGGATTTCTAAAGTCAATAATGCATTATTAATAGAATTTCTGCTGAAGATATTCCCAAAAGATCCAGCAACTACTAATTTCATACCCCTGGCTAAAATGCAAGTAGCTGCTTGTTCACGAGATGATCCAGTACCGAAATTATAACCTGATATTATGATATCTCCTGGTTTAGTCTTGGAATGGAATTGAGAATCATAATTTTCCATACAAACTTCAGCCATTTTTGATTTTGGAATATCATCTTGATAAGTATATTTCCCAGGATAAATACCATCAGTATTAATATTATCAGCATTACACAAAATCAATTCACCTTCGATCGATTTAGGGAACCCCTCAAGAATTTCAACACCACCAGCACTTTCTTCTTCAGTGGCAGAGGATTCCTCTTGTTTGGCAATTTCGATAGATTTAACAATTTGTCTAGTTGGTTCCACTGGTTTACCAGCCAATTCTTCAGGACCACCAATTCTACCTAAAACAGCAGAAGCTGCCACAACTTCAGGAGAAGCCAAATAGGCAAGGGCATCTTTAGACCCCATTCTTCCCTTAAAATTTCTATTAGTTGCGGAAATACCAACTTCACCATCCTTTAATAAACCAGTACCCAATCCGATACAAGGACCGCACCCAGCGGGTAATGGCTTAGCACCCGCGTCTATAATGGTTTGCCAAGCACCGGCTTGTTCAGCATCTTGTTGTACCAATGAAGAAGCAGCGGCAACGTAAAATTCAACATTTGGGTGAACTTTGTGTCCTTTAATTACATCTGCAGCTGCTTGGATATCAGAAAGACGGGAATTTGTGCACGAGACTAAATAAGCCTTATTAATAGCAACATTTTGAGATGCCAATTCATTTAACGAGGTTGAAACTTTAACTGAATTTGGACCGGAGATGTATGGAGATAAGGAGGATAAATCAATGACTAAATGCTTGGCATATGCAGCATCTTGATCACTTTTGACTTGATTATTAGATAATTGATCAATAGTCTTGTTATTAATTCTTGGATGATTTGGACCCACTTTAGCCAATCTTTGTTTATAGAATTCAATTAATTGTTCATCAATTGGAAATAAACCAGACAATGCACCCCATTCAGTTGTCATATTAGCAATAGTTAACCTGTAATCAACTGGCAACTTCTTAATTCCTTCTCCAACGAATTCAATAGCATGATTCAAAACTTCATCCTTATTGAATTCCCCACACAACGCGACAATAATATCTTTACCAGTTACACCAGCTGGTAATTCCCCCTTTAATTCCACTTTCGCAACAGGTGGTATCTGCCACCATGTTTGACCGGTGGCCCAGATTGATGCAGCATCAGTTCTAACAATTGGGGTACCCAAGGATCCAATACCTCCATAAGTATTAGAATGCGAATCGGAGGCAACTGTCAAATTCAACGGAAAGGCATATCCTTCTTCAATCATGATCTGATGTCCAATACCTCTTCCAGCAGGATAGAAATCAATTCCTTGTTGTTTAGCAAAAGTTTCGATATTCTTATATTTTTCCAAATTCTTTTCAGATTTGTTTTGCACATCATGATCTAATGTACACACCACTTGTCTATTATCTTTGACTTTTTTGGCTCCTAACCCTAAGAATTTAGTGGCTACTGGCCAGGAATTATCATGAGACATACAATGGGCTGGCTTAATGGTGACATAATCTCCACTAAATACTTTCTTGCTTGAAGGTAAACCAACTGCATACTTTTGTACAATCTTTTCAGTTAAGTTTTGACCACGAAATAAAGCGGATGTAGTTGAGAATGACCTCTTGATCTGTGATATCCTTAACATTATTTAAGTCTTTCTCTCTCTTTATACCAAATGAAAAAGATCTAACTGCCTAAATGAAGAAAATTGAACAAGTTGAAAATTTTTTTGGTATGAAAAGTTTATTAGTGTACTGCACATAGAACCGTTTATAAGCTGATAAGAATTTATTTAACTTGCCGCGTATGAGTCAGAAATTTTATGAATAAATTTATTGGATTAAATTCTCCACAACTGAAAAAAGTTAATTAACCGGCACCGGAATCCGACAACGGGAAAACAAATGCAAAATATGTTAGGAAACGAATTTAAATTACAAACATACAAGGAATAAGCATTTATAACTTAATGTAATATGTATAGCCAGTTGAAACATAATTCTAATGAGTTCAAGGAGATAAGCTATAATCTTAGGTACAAAAGAACCTCAACAAGTTTTTGTGAAAACACCCATCAAATTATAGCAATCTAGGTTAATTATGCAGGGAATAGGATTAGCTTCCCTTCCTTATTTCTCTGGAAATAATGTTAAAAGGATATTTGTAAATTATATCTATCTTCAACTTAAATAGTGATCACACCAGTGAGGTTACTGAAGGAAAGGCAGTCTAGTTGCATAGACCATTTTAGAACTTTCAAGGATTATGCAATTTTGAGGATCAGCCCAAAAGGACAAAAAAGTTTGCAACCAAAAGCGATAAGCTTCAACAAAAGTTCACCAGCTGCACATACTTGCCTTCTAAAAACCCTTTGAACTGTATAAAAGTTTGTTTTACACAAGAATCAGAAAAAAGCTAACAAGAGCGTATTCAAATTCCCAAGAGCTTGACTTTTCTTGGTAATTAATTATTTACAGATTCTTCAAATTTTCTTTCTGTTTTGTTTGTCGAGCAAACATTGATCAATTTCGAAAGGACATTTTTTCAAACAGATAGTAACTAGTCCGCTACTGTTTATATTGAGCACAGCTTCTTGTTGAGAAATTTTTATTAGATTTAATTTTTAGCAACACGCCAGCCAGCTTATCAGTCAACCACACCGAAGTTTTTGGCAGCTCATCGAAAGAAAAACGACAACAACAAAAAAAAATAAGCAGCTCAAAAACGCATCAACTTTTTAATTCTACTCCTCCAGAATTAGTGAAATGAATCCTCACATACTCCTCGTTTTTGCAATTGCTTCATCATACGTGTTTGCCATATATATTGCCCAACCTTTGCACCTTCAGAATAAAGATAGAAATGATCTTGAAGTTGTTAAATATCGGATTAGACGCGTATTGATATTATGTCTGATTCTACTCATCGTGGTTCCAAATATAGTGGAAGGACCTTATTTTGATAATATAAGATCATTGGGGATAATTCCTGGATATACATCAACCTATAGTTTGATTAAAGATTATAAAATAATTAGACGATCTGTTTATTTTATCTTGACATTATATAGTTCAAGTATATATCAAGGATTAATAATTCAAGATGTTGATTTCGGAGGAAGAAGTAATGAGAATATTTTATATCATATTCGAGATCATATAATGGCACCAATCTCTGAAGAATTAATCTATAGAGGATTAATAATTTTAGTGGTGGAGAAGAATATACCACAATTTATGAAATTTACTCCCTACCTATTTGGAGTTGCACACATTCATCATGGAATGCAATTATATAAACGAAGTATCCCCGTAGGAGATATATTGATATCTAGTGGGTTTCAGTTTATTTATACTTCACTCTTTGGCATATTGTGCAATTATTATTATATAAATATTGCGCAAAAGAATCTATGGGCCACAATTATGATTCATATGGTATGCAATTTCTTTGGATTTCCCAGTTTGACTGTGAATACAGATGAATTGCTTCATAAAGTCATGTATTATACATTAATTGGATTAGGTATTTTTAATACATGGTATGAATTGGCTAAGAGTGGATAAGATACATTTTATTTGAGATTTTGGGAACTTATTGTCATGGTAACATATTTTAAAGTTACAAAATGGCCGTTTTTTTCCCCTTCAGTTGTCGTATGATGCTTAGAAGAGAAACAATGGGAAGGAGGTCTGTCTTTTGTTTCACAAAGGTAATTACAATGGGAATATATCTGTGTGATGATGAGATTGAATGAAATCAATATGTTTGCACATACATTTAGCCAGTTAAGAAATAAGGTAAGAGAGTTGAGATCGTTCGGGAACTACTGAATTAAAGTATGTATAATTGAATATAAATTTTTTTTTTGCAAAATCAGAAAAAGGAGGGACAGGGGGAGCCTTTTTTGCTTTTCGCAGCAACTTTTTCGTTCTTAATTGGCCATTGACTAAATTAAGTTTTGCAACTGGAATTTTTATTATGAGGTTAGATTTAGTTTTTACTTGGGAGCCATTTTTTTTTTAGTGGGATCAATAGATTCCTTTTTTTTTCGTTAAATAATAAAAAATAAAAACAAGAAAAAAAAACATGTTAAAAAAATAAAAAAAAAAGGATTTCTCGTTTAAAATTTTATTTTTAACGTGTTCGTTTTTGATTCTCTTTTTCTTTTTTTTTTTATGTAAGGAGAAACAGAAAGTTTCTGCATGATGCTACCAAATTCCACACCAAACGACTTTTTTTTTGTTCGCTGCCATTTAATTAATTAATACAGATTACAACTTTTGATATTAATGGTTAAGTATCATTGTACAAAGAAGAAATATGAACACGCGACACAACCTTAGCGCTAATTCTGCTAGTTTAGTTATACCTGCCAGCATTGTTAAAAAGTTTTAGCGATCCCCAAATTTTTGTATTCGTATAGGTATATGTTTCTCTATTACCAATATATATATATATGTATGATCTCTTCACTCCATACTTACTTAGTCATTATTACCGATGTCAGTAACATTAACGGAAAAAGATCTTATTTTAAACTAACGGTTTACGGTTAATTTTTATGCAAACAAAATATCTCTCCCCCTTTTTGTCACTCTCTCTGTCTGTCTTTTGTATTTCTTTCTTACTTTATTAATAATTTTTTTTTTCTTTTTCTTTTATTGAGCATTTTTTTTTTCTTCTCTCCTTTTTTTTTTTAAAAAAAAACTAACATTCAACTTTTTCTCGCTCACTCTTTTTTAAAGTGATACACAACCCAAATAGACACAACCGTTACCATTTACTAACCACAAATACAAAAAGGTTCCAATCAAAATCAACCGATCCAGTTCATTCATTTTTAATAGACACTATCCCCTGTTGGATTTTTTTTTGTTATTATTGTTTTCTTTCATTATTCGGTAATTTGCTGTGACCGGTTAACTCTACCCACCAAATTTTTTTTTTGGGATTTCGTTTATTTGATTTCATTCATTTATTTGATTTCATTCATTTTCATTTGCCATAGATAATTTGATTATTGACTCCAACTTTATGTCTCCGTCTCCAATAAATCAAATGCTCCATGTTGACTCAAATTCAAATTATGAATCTGCAGTTCAAAATATTGAACAAGAAAAGCAAATGGTTGCTGCTTTGAAGAGAGTATCTTTGGGCCACACAATACAATATGATCCAGATTTACTTCCAGGTTCTATGGATGCAATAGATCCCTTTGGTCCTAATGGTGCATTGTATGACGAAGATTTGATTCCTCAGAATCATAGTATTAATGCTGCAACAATCAACAAGAAATTACCTTCATCCCCTACTAATAGGATACCAAACCAATCAAGACTAAGCCAGAGTGAGACATACTCAGAAGAAGAACAAATAGAAACTAATAAAACCGAAGATATCCTTAATCCAGATCAAATATGGGTTCCTGCTGACATGCATCCTCAAGTAAATCCTGAATCATTCAAAACTTTAATTAAAACTCAAGTTGAAGACATGTTAGAAAAAAGATTGTCAAAATCATCAACTGTATCCAGAAAATCTTCATTATCGCGTCAGTCATCTCTTCGTGAAGAAATCGAGCATGATTCACAGCAACAAGAATCAAGGTCACCAACTAAGGAGCAAAGTACAGATCAGGAATTTACGTTAAAATCACCTAGAAAATCAGATATTTCAAGTACTACATCTTCTCAATCATCACTATCTATATCTCCACTGAAGAGTTCAAAACGAGAATCTTGGAATACTAAACGATTCCTGAACCCTTCTCTACGTGATTTGACCAATGAATTAGAACAACTTTCAAGGCGTGCAGGCATGGACAAAAATGATACAGTGACATTGGCAAGAACATTATCCACTAGAGCTTTAGGATACACTGATGTTGAAAAAATGGCAATAGACGAAATGTCCCTTGAAAATAATAACAACAATAATGTTTCAAGTACATTACAATTACAACAACGTTTGCAGCAGCAATTTCATGAATCACAACTCAGAGCAGAAAGGGAAGCAGAACAAATGATAGTGACACGTCAAGAATTACCACCTGCTGAAATTGCAAGTGGAGATTTTGCATTGAAAAGAAGTAGAAGAACTAATTATCGAAAAACTAATGGTTCAACTAGTCCAACCTTAAAACAAAAGGAAAAACCATCAAGAAAACAAAGTTCTAGGAATTCACAAGTTCTATTTAGTTATAAGAAACCAAGTGATTCTTCAAGTACAACCGTGACAGGGCATAGACTAATCAATAGTAATAGCAACGGAAGTTCTTCTTCTACAGCGCCAGTGGGCAGCAGCGGGACTACAAGTGAGATTAATGCATATCCAGGAAATCAAGGACCTTACCCATTATCTACAAGAACACAAAACTTTGATCGTGTTGGAGCGAAGAAATTGCCATCAAGACCACAAGAGTCCCATCAGTCAGTTGATAATAAAACAAGGAGAACATCACAAGAATTACCGGAATCTGAGATTACTACACAAAAGTCACCAGAAAACAATGAATATAAATTAAGAACCAGGAAGATTTCTCCAGAACAACTTCATCCAATGTCTTTATCCAAAACTTCAATGCATCGGTCAAGACCACAGGAGTCCCACCAAACAGTTGATGCTAAACCAAGGAAATCACAGGAAGCTCCAGAATCTGACAATACTACACAAAAGTCACCAGAGCATAACGAATATAAATTAAGAACAAGGAAGATTTCTCCAGAACAGCTTCATCCTATGTCTTTATCCAAAACTTCAGCTCGTCCAGAAGCGTTACCGGATCAACAACCTCAACCCCAACCACAACCTCACCAGTACAGACGCCATCCCCAACAATCACCACCACAACAACAGCATCCTTCACATTCTCAAAGGGAGATGCATAAGCAAAGACAGCATCTGCATAAACAACATCGCCAGCATCAGGACGAGTATGGATTCGATAATGGTAAGATTCCATCTGCTTCTAATGCCGATTTTATGAATATGACATTGCCAGAAGGGCTTGGATCAACTAGAAAGCATCGTCATAGAGGTGAAGAGAAGCGGTTACCTGAGGTAAAGCAATCTTCAACGAGTGCCAGACAAGAATATGCTCCAGTTTCAGGATACCAGGTTGCATATCCTGAACAGTCAGGTTATCCATCACATCACCATCAGCAACAACAACAACAACAACCAATACCTCATGAATCACAACAACTTCCATATCGTGGTCCAGCTCAACAAGTTCAAATATCACCAACTGAACCCCAGATGCAAGCTAATCGTTCCCCAATCCAATCCAGTTCTTCAAAAGTGCATCAATTACCTACTCCTCCTTCATCTGGGCAATCTCAAAAGCACCATCATAATTATCAAAAGAAATTACATCAACCATATAGACCCATTCCATTAAAATCACAACAATTGAATGAGAATTTGGACTTGTTAAGATCCGAGATTAATGAATTTAAGGAAAGTTTGAACCGGTCTGAATCACAGCTGAAGAAGGCAGTGCCGGTTGAAAGAGTTGAACAGCAACAGCAACAGGATTACCATCACCATCGTCATCACCATCACCATCATCAACAGAAACTGCAACAATCGCAACAACTGCATACTTTTCATACTCAACACGAGCCATTACGTAAAGATTACCAAGGATTACAGGTTGTCATGGACACAATGGAAAACCGGTATGTAGATGACCACATGCAAGAAGGGCCACAAGCTCTACATGCCAGTGATATTAGTTTTGATGTTAGTTATCAAGATTTATCAATTGAAGATTCATTAGGACTTGAAATACAAGCATTAAAAGAATTGGGTAAGCTTTCATCAACAGAACTGTCAACTGATGGACCCCTCAAATTGGAAAAAGATGTTGGTGATCAGTTTGTGTTTGATATAAATCATAATACTCTTGACAAGATCCCAATGGTTGAACATGACGGTCATGATTTAGATTTCTCAGATGAAGAAGATGGCAAACAAGATTTGATTCCTGATGATATTTGGGGAGATGAAACAATGTTGGAACCTTATGACGGTGAAGAAAAGGCAGACACCAAGCAACCTGCATATGCTAAGGAGGATCATACTTCTATATTTGGGGAGGTACAAGAAGAAAGACGACCATATATAGCCGCAGGGGCAGTAAATATGTCAGCACCTTTACCATTACCTAGCGAACTTGAACTTGAACTTGCAGAAGAGCTAGAATCACCAGAACTAACCATGAAGAAATTGAAAAAGAAGGAATCAAAAGTGAAAATTAAACTTTTTAACAGAGATCCAAATTTGGAAATTATAGATTCGAACAATTATAAAGAAAAGATGGATGCTAAAGAATCCAAGAAACATAAGGATTCGGGTAGTGCAGCTCAAGTTAAGAAAGCGAAATCTTTTGGATTATTAACGGGACACAATGCTTCAAATGATTCGGCAGATGATGAAAAGAAAGCTGTCAAGAAGAAAAAATCATGGGGATGGTTACGTGAGCGTTCAGTTAGTACTTCAAGTGTTGATATGGACAATTTACCTCCACTTCCTGATAATAGAACTCCAACTAGATCAGTTTCAAGTCCTGAAGTACCAACTGTACGAGAATCACAAGAAATACCCGAAAGATTAAGTCTTGATGAACAATTAAAAGAAAGTGTAATTTCAAAATTGTTTAAGAAGAAATCCAGTGCTAGTCTTGCTAGTTCAATTCATTCAGCTGAAGGTAGATTAAGTAGTGAAAGTAGGGTAAGTAAAGAAAGTGCTTCTGATGCCGATGGAAAGGCTCCAAAGAAGAAGAGTAGTAGATTATTCAAGAAGAAATCTAAGGTTAGGTTAGTTAAGGATCTCCATTTGGCCAAGAAGGAACAGACTGTTTACCAGCATGGTAGTAGGGACCCTGAGCAAAGGAATCTTCATCACCAACCAAGTGCAGAAGATAAAGAGAACCTAGAGGCCGAGCTTAAACGAATGAAGGAACAACAATATCGCGAACAACAAGCGTATGAAAAGAAAAAATTACAAGATCATGCAACTTCACAGGATAAAGAAGACCAACCTCGTGCCAGCTCACCACAGGCGCAAGTAACAATTGAGATTCAGGATTTGGATTCAAATGAACCTGAATCTAGAACATCAAAGAAGAGATTTAGCAACGAAGAAGACAACGACAAAGAACTAGACAACGGTGAAAAGCCAGAACGCTCAGAAGAGCAAGACAAGTTGGACATTCAAGAAAAATTACGGAAATCAATTAAAAGGACATCAAGAGCCAATCAGCCAATCGAATTTACAGATTCTGCATTTGGCTTCCCATTACCACCCCCATCGCATTCAACTTTGATTATGCTCGATTACCGATTCCCAGTGCATGTTGAACGAGCAATTTATCGATTATCTCATTTGAAATTAGCGAATCCCAAACGATCATTACGCGAACAAGT
>JAKTZT010000040.1:0-39674 GCA_030578955.1 Hemisphaericaspora insectamans | reverse complement strand
AGAGAGAGAGAGAGAGAGAGAGAGAGAGAGAGAGAGAGAGAGAGAGAGAGAGAGATGTTTTTATTAAGTATATAAAGGCTGTTCTATTTAATTAGTTTGTTTGCTTTTTTTTTGTATCATAGTTTTTAGAATATGGACCATTTAACATTATCTTTACCTCTTTATATTCTTTGTTTTTACTCTTAGAAAGTTCTTGAACCCCAAGAAACACGGTTAAATTGTGATATAAGTAAATACACGCTGTAAGTGAAAAAAAAGTAAAGATCTAAAAAGACACAATAAAATGGTTCGTTTTAACAAATCAAGTCCAACTAAAAATAAAACAACTAATTGTGTGTAATCCTTGAAAAGTCCATATTTGAAGAGGCTTTATTTTGTTTTACATGTAGGGTAAGCGAGTTTAAAATTATTAATGGACACGGTGGGCTTCTCCAAACATCAAGATGCATGTTTCTTTTGTTTATATTAACACTTGCACATCACTATCGTCAAAAAGATTAAAAAAAATATGGTGGGTGGAAAATTTTCAAAAAAATGATGGTTCTTGTTTTGTTATAAACCTAAACAGACAACGATATAGATACCAAGAGGCAAAATTCTCATATTGTAACAAAACCTTTCTTTTGATGAATTCAATTTGGTTTTTTTTATCCTTTCAATAAAATTTTTGCAACCGCCTTTTTTTCTTTTTTTTATGGAAATGTTTAAACTACACACATCCGAATTCTCTTAATGGAAATCGATGGTGGATGCCGCCCAACCCAAACAAAACATAACTAGAAACTTTTCTCCTCAGTCAAATGGAGGAATATAGAGAGAACTTTTTTACAAATTTTTTTGTTAATACTAAGAAAAACTCTAATGTATTTATTATCATCAAAAATAATCTCAAAAAAAAAACCGTTTTTTTGTTTTATGTTAACCTACACACGTTTTTGGTATCAGGAGGGGGAAGGGGTGGGTTGGTTTCAGCCTAATTATATTACAAGAAAGATAAAACTAACAAGGTAAAAATCGACATGACACCGAAATTTGCAGCAGAATTAGCACTAGTCGTCTTACTAGTATCAGACTCTAAATCTTCAGTAGCCAGAGATTCACTTTCAGTATTAGTGGTGGTAGTTTCAGCACCATTAGTCTGTGATACAGAATTAGTTTCTTTGTCACCATTAGCTTGTGATACAGAAGTGGTTTCTTTAGCACCATTAGTCTTACTAGTTTCTTTAGCACCATTAGTGTTACTGGTTGCTTTATCACCATTACTAGTCAGCGACTCACTGGAAAGTTGATAGTCACCATAATCACCAGTATACGTCTTAATATCTTCAGCAGCAGCACATACAGATTTCTTATACTCTTGTCCATTCTTTGGAGGATTAGAAACCAACATATATTCACAATCAGTAATACAATTCACCAATTTATTAAAATAATCCATAGGAAGATCACACATACATTCATAATATTTTGGAATATCATCTGTAGAAGTGAGCTTTTCACTCAATGGGCATTCTCTTTCCAATATTTCCATAGCAGAAGTACAATCATCACAGGCTGGGGTTTTGGGTAATTCTGAATCAGTAGAAGTTCCATCACGTTTTTGGAGGGCTGAAACTGAAGAAGCAATAGCTAAAGTTTGAATAATGTTGGATAATTTCATGCTGTTGTTGGTGGTGGTGGGTTTGGGGTGAAGTGTAGTTTTTTACAAGTGTTAATTTTTGTTATAAAAAGAGTGAATAGAGGATTGTTTACACCTTTTTATATTTTCACCCTACCGAAGCCCCTTTGTCATGTCAACTGGAACGTTAGTGAGTGAGTGAGTTGAATGAATTGACTTCCTGTATGCATGTACAGCCCCTCCCTAACCGAATTATAAATTTACACACTATATTTGTGCTTACAAAAATAATCTGAAAATTTTAATTTGGGTGCATAAAAATGGTTCGATTGGGAAATAAAAGAAAATTTTTGGTGTTGAGGTTAAAAGAAGGAAGCTCATCTACACATTGCATATTAAAAAATATTATATATTAACCACTTGAATGTTACTTTCTAAATAATTATCTCCAATTATTTCTCATTTCCTCGTTTCTAATTCCGTGGCAGCTTGTGCTGGGGTGGCGTTTGAATCCATGTTCACGTCTTGGTTAGAGTGGGTCATTGCGTTACTTGATCGATAACTTGTACTACTAGATTGATACAACTTAGTGTACTTTTTATTATCATCACTACACAAATCTTTTTATAAAACTATTTAATATGCCGACGGGGATTGGAGTGTGGATCTGCTCTCGTCTAAAACCTGTGCTTCACACGACTTTAACCTCAACATTGGTATAGACCAACGAAACGGCATAGTGAAGGAACTGCGTTGGAAGGATACTCAGATGCGAATTATGCTGGTGAAAGTTCAGGAAGAAGGTCTACTGGTGCATATATGTTCATTTATGCTAGTGGTCCAATTACTTGGCAAACTAAACGTCAGAATGTGGTAGCTACCTCAATTGTCGAGTCAGAGTTCTATGCTATACGCGAAGCTACAAAAGAAATGTTGTGGTTGAGGCAAGTGTTCTTAGAATTGAGGATCCCTGCGATTAGAAGAATGTTCGCAGATAATGAAGGTGCCATTGCTTTATTCAAAAGATTCTATGCATCACCCAAAGATGAAACATGTAGAAGTGAGACATTTCTTTGTGATAGACCATGTTGATAAGCATTTTGAATTACGTCACATTGGAACTAAGAATATGAGAGCTGATTTCTTGACAAAGGCCATGGTTCCAGCCACTCACATCGACCAATTACATCTTGCTGGTATGAACAGTACCAATTTAGGAAGGACTTATTAATTATTATATGCTGGAAGGACTGGGAAGACACCCAAACCAAGTTTTATCAAAAGGAAGCTGAAGCTAAAAAAACCATGCTTCAAGGAAGGATGTTGAGGTTAAAGTCGTGCGAAGCACAGGTTTTAGACGAGATAAGATCCACACTCCAATCCCCGTCGGGATATTAAATACTAGCATTTGCATCTGAATAAAATAAGAATTTAACTAAATGTAAGTTTCAATTTATTAATTGGACTTGGAAATCTTGTTGGCGTTCTTGTATCTCTCAAGGATCATCCAGAAAAAACTAAGAAATTGATTTCCTATATTGAAATTATATTACGATATCTTGCTAATGCCAATCCTGAAGATTAGTAGTTTTATAAAAAGATTTGTATAGTGATACTAAAAGTACACTAAGTTGTATCAATCTAGTAGTACAAGTTATCAATCCAGTAACGCAATGACCCACTCTAACCAAGACGTGAACATGGATTCAAACGCCACCCCAACATAAGCTGCCACGGAATTAGAAACTATTGAGGAAATGAGAAATAATTGGAGATATTTAGAAAGTAACATTCAAGTTTTTAAACAACAAAAATCTCCCTAACAGAAAAAAAAATCCTTCAAATAAAATGTCAAGAAAAAGTGTAATGGGATTGAAATAGGGAATAGAGATTACTTTATTAGTAAGCTTTCACATTATAGCTTTTTTTTTGAATTGCACATTTCATTATTTACTTTTCTACACGGGGAGGCAAAAAAATAATAAAACCGGCTAGAAAAAGTTCAACGTGAGTGTGTTTTTTTGCACCCAATGATTATGAAATCATTATGGAAGAGATTACGTAACATCTATTATTAGGGGAGATCGTACAAATGTATCTCTCTCAACCAAAATATGGGTTGAGTGATATCATAGAAAACCCTAAAGTTTTTGTTCTTCGTCTAAAAACTGGGGGGAATTAAACTGGATATTTATCAAGATCATCCATCAAATATTCCTTCTTGATTACCATGCTTCAATACCTCATAAAATAAAATTTAAATAGATTGAATATGTAAATAGAAAAGTGATAAATATGCAATTGCTAAGGGGGCACAATGACTTCTATTGTTGACCCCTTTGTGTGCAACATGTCAACTCTTAGCTCACCTACTTAAATTGTTGTCTTGAAAGTTTTGGTTAGTTAACCTAAACTTTTCTTTATCTAGGATAATGTGGGAAATTGATTATAAAAAAATCCAGAAACCAGCGCACACGCGCCAGTTGACCAAATATCGGTTTTACTGCCAGCAGCACTCCTCACTCTTTTGTCAAAGCTATTCATGTATTAATAGATTATACTTCATCCCAGGAAGCTTCATAAATCATATTGAGCTAAAAAAGAACTTTAAATGTTTGAAGCATCGTTAAGAGGGTCATCATCTTCATGAAGGATATTGAAATGATTGCAATTTCAATGCATGAAAAGCCCGAACCACTTTTTATAATGGGAGGCTTGGACCTAAATGTCATTCGATAATGATATAAATTGAGATAAACAGCCTTTAAATCGTAATATCTGTCAATATTTCTAATTTATGGTTAGCGCTTGTAATATGTAATTATAATTTTTTTTTCGATCCAGACCCTGGATATATAGCTTATTTATAGAAATCATTCTTGGGGGGCACAATTTAAAATGGCGAGTGAATTAAACACTCGTCCACAGAGTCAACATAGAAGAGTGTCCTTTTTTTAAACGTAGAGTGTTTCTCTAACATATCCCCTCTACACTAATAAAAACAAAAATGTTACGTAATTTTGAAATTTTTTTTTAAACGACCGTTTGAATCTTGACACAATTTAAAACAAACACAGATTGAAAAAAAAAAAAATCGAATCATAAAAAATTGTGTAATCAGCAGGTGAAACAAAAAACCAAACTGTGCCTTTCCTCCTACCACCTACATTTTTGCCCATCAACAAGAAAACTCCACTTCTTTCCTAAATAGTTAAACAACTCAAATAACAGCGTACATACCAACCACAAAAAAAATGACTAAAAATCGACCACCTAAAATCCTTTCACGTGCCGAAATCATCACCTTAATTTCTCAAGGTAAAGCCATAGTCATATATAAAAATCAAGTACTCAATTTAACACAATGGATCCCCAGACATCCAGGTGGAGATAAAGCAGTATATCATTTAGTTGGACGAGATGCTAGTGATGAAATGAATGTTTATCATAGTGATGAAACTATTGCCACATTTTCCAAGTGGAAAATTGGAGAAATTGATTATTATTGGGAAAATTTATTACCTCCAATTCAAGGTGGAGTTTATTTAGATCAAAAAGGAATTGGTTCAATTGGAGAAGTAAAACCTATTGTTCCTCAGAATCAAATGGTTACTCAAGAAAATAAACATGAATTATTCCCCATTGTTGAAGTTGAAAAATCAACAATTGTTGATCCAAAATTATTAATTCAAAATTATGATAATAAATTAAGTCAACAAGATTTAAATTCAATTCCTCCTTTAGATTATAAAACACAACAACATCTTCGTGATAAATATAAAGAATTACATAAACTTATAATCAAAAATGGATTCTATAAATGTGATTATTGGTCATATATTAGAGAAATTACCAAAATTGGATCCTTATTTCTTTATTCCCTATCATTCCTAAAACTAAATTATTTATTCCTTTCTGCAGTGTTTATGGGCGCAGCTTGGCATCAAGCTACTTTTATAGCCCATGATGCTGGTCATGTATCCATTACTCATAATTATCAAATTGATAATTTGTTTGGAATGTTAATTGCTGATTGGTTTGGAGGATTAAGTCTTGGATGGTGGAAACGAAATCATAATGTTCATCATTTAGTTACAAATGATCCAGTACATGATCCTGATATTCAACATTTACCATTTTTTGCCGTTAGTACTAGATTCTTTAATTCACTTTATTCAACATATTATGAGAAATATTTATGGTTTGATAAACCATGTGAATTCTTATTACCTTTACAACATTATTTATATCATCCAATATTATGTTTTGGTAGATTTAATTTATATCGTCTTTCATGGGCTCATTTAATTAATGGTGATGGACCTCGTCAAGGTAAAGCTGCTTGGTTTAGATATTTTGAATTATTAGGACTCAGTTTTTTCTTTTATTGGTTCTTTTATCTCTTAGTTTTTAAATCAATTGATGGTGGTTGGAATAGATTTAGTTATGTTATGGTTTCTCATATTACTACCATGTTGGTACATGTTCAAATCACTTTATCCCATTTTGCAATGTCAACTGCTGATTTAGGAGTTAGTGAATCATTTGTTTCAAGACAAGTAAGAACAACTATGGATGTTGATTGTCCTGAATGGTTAGATTTCCTTCATGGTGGATTACATTTCCAAGCTATACATCATTTATTCCCTCGTTTACCACGTCATAATTTTAGAAGAGCCCAACCTTTAGTTATTCAATTTTGTAAGGAAGTAGGATTAAGTTATAGTATATATGGGTTTGGAAAGGGAAATGAAGTAGTACTTGGGAAACTTGCTGAGATTGCTAAACAATGTACAATCTTGTTAGATGCCACTAGAAAATATGAAGGTGATTTAAACTGAGTTAAAAATTTTAAAAAGTTAGATTGTTTTTAGTTCTTCTTGTTTAATACATTATGATCAATTAGTCCTTGTTGATCTAAATATTTTATGAAATCAATCATTTCATTATTTTCATGCATTATTTGATCTTGTGCAACTAAATGTTTGAACAATGATGAGTTTGAAACTATTGTATTCTTAGTTCTATTTGCGTATAATTTGGGAATTAATACTATAATACCATTAATATTTCGTTTATAGTGAGTTAAATCATATTCATGAGTTGATGCAATTGGGTTATTATGGTTATTCTTCTCATTAGCCCCAGTTTCATGAATATTCTTACATTTATTACCAAATTTACATTTCCCAAATCGTTGGAAAAATCGACATATATTCTTTGGTTTTTTATCCGATTGAGATTCTTGAGGAGCTTTTCTCTTGCGTGTTTCTCCTAAAATAGATTCTTGTTCTTGCTCTTGCTCTTGTTGCTTTTGTTGTTGTTGCTGCTGCTGGAGTTCTTGCTTCTTGGCAAGGTTTTTTCGAGATGGCCAATGTTTCTTACGTTCTTCAATCCATTTAGCTATATCTTCTTCAGTCTGTAATGTAATTTTTGTTCCTGGGATGTATATAGGTTCATTTGGTTTCACCGAGATGGGATTTTCGTCTTCTTCTTCTTGTTCTTGTTCAACTAGGTCATTATCATTTTCTTCAACTGGTTGATTGATTGATGTGCTTGTGCCATTGGGTGGTGGTGGTGTGATTTGATTTGGTAAATGTAATGGTAAATCAAACATAAACGAATCAGATGAAGCCATTTAAAAAGAAAGGGGTACTTTACAAGTGTTGACATGTGTTAGTAAAACTAAGTAAAAATATATTTATTAAGCGATGAGATAAACATTTCTTATTTCCTGTATATAATAATTGTATAAACTGTAATCTCCAATCTTCATAGAACAAATATTGAATATAAAGAAAAGATGCCAACCCACATTTTAAGAGGTTATTATTAATATGTCTTAACAATATTGTTTAAGAGATCCACCTCTCAAAATGAATCTATGGAGTTGCGAAAACAAAAACTAGGTAGTATTTCTGGCAATTAGAAAATCGAACACCCCCCGCCATACAATTGGAAAGGACGAAAAGAGTTGAGGCCCGGTTAATTGTACATTGGTATACATAAAGAACAGATAAGATAATTTTAACTCAAATATCCCTCAGAGGTTTTAACACAATTGACACAGATGATTGCAAAAAAAAAGTGTTTAGCTTCTCTTCTATTTCTTTCATACTATAGAAAGATTATTAGCAGAGTTACAACAATGATAATCATCTCTAATAAGAGAGCACTTTGCTCCATCTTCAATATTATCAAATATATCATTGATAAACAAATTGTTAGAAGGAGGAAGTGGAGGAGGAGGCATTAATTCATTAGACATTTTTCTTAAACGTGAATTAGTTAATAAATTTGGATTATTCGATTTAAACACCATACTTTCATTTATTTCTTTGAAATCACCAAATTCAGGTTGATTAATTTTGACTGTGATTACTTGTTGTGGTTTAATTAATTTTGAAAATGAATCTATATACCTTTCATCATCATCAATATCTTCTTCTAATTCTGATTCATCTGCCATACAATAATTATCAGAAGCACAAGGAGGACCAGTTGATGTAACAGGTGGAGGTGGTGGGAAATTAGTTTTATCTATTAATTCATCATCTTCTTCTGATACAAGAACATCATCATCATCATTTCTAATGAAGGTTATTAGCAATGGCTGCAAATGAGATTTATTTCTATAATAAGGTTCAATTGAGTTTCTATTACCAACTTGTCGTTCCAATATAGGGGGATTACCTCTAACTTGAAGACTGGTTGTGTCTGGTAGATCGTAAGGAATTATTCCGATTATACTTTGATTGTGGGTAATAGTCGCGGTGGTGTTGGCGGATGATGATTTTGACGATATTGGATTCAAAGTATAGTATGGTTCTCTCACCATTTAATAAAAATAACCGTTAGCCTATAAAGGAGAAAATAAAACAACTTCAATATATTTTATATTGAAGGCTTTGCAGTACTTTATATATATAATGACATTTTCCAAATAAATGATTGCAAAAAAAAGATAAAAATTGTTGCTTATCTTTGGAAAGATAACAAAAATGATAAAGAATTTACGAGACTTAATATTTATTATTACGTCATGCTTGATTCCCTCCTATGCCCCTATTCATAGCTTCTTCTCTCAAAACCATAAGAAATCCTGGGCCCCACTGGCTCTCTAGTTATGGCCAATAGATATTCCTGCTTCGTAAAAAAACACTTCATCTTTGTGTTTTGAGGTTACTCCGGGCCCCCCTCTCTTTATAATGCAACTTTACAAAAAAAGTTTAAGTAAAAACAAACAAAGAAAAAAGCATGCCTGGAACATCTGAATTGATATAAATAAGAGGTGAATAATTACCTCATTCTAGCTTTCTTTATCATAGATTTTTAGAACAGAAAATGGATAGCAAGCAAAATATATCTTTAACCCCACTCACGTGACCAATATCGGTTTATCAAACCGGAAAAAGAAATTTTTATTGGAAAAAAAAAGAAAACTTGATCGTTGATGATCGTTGACTTTTTTTTAACAACTGGGGAAAACCAAAAACTTAATCAAGATCATATATATATTACCATTATATCAAACAAAAGCATGTCAGCCTTTAAGAAATTCACAGACTTTGTATTCTCCAAAAAATCCTTAAAATATATGTGTACTACCCATTTTTGGGGTCCAGTATCGAATTTTGGTATCCCCATTGCCGCAATTTTAGATTTAAAAAAGGATCCCGATTTAATTAGTGGTCCAATGACAGGTTCATTAATCCTTTATTCACTTGTATTTATGAGATATTCTATGGCTGTTACTCCTCAAAATTATTTATTATTTGGTTGTCATTTTGTTAATGAATGTGCTCAATTGGGACAAGGGTTTAGATGGGTGAATTTCCATTATTTTGGAGGTGAAAAGAAACCGGAATCTATTGAAGCTGCTCCAGCTAAGAACTGAGGGAAAAAGGTTTTTTATGATGTCTGTTTGATATGTATACTACTACCCTTATCCGTATAGCGTGTTTGAAGAGATTGTATAATAATGAGATATTGCATTTTTTTTTTAGGATTTTTTTCACATAAAACCCCCAACAGAAAAGAAAGGAAAGAGAGAAAGAGATATAGGGATTTTGTTTGTTTGTTTGCTTTGTTGGTTTGAATTGTGGAGGTTTATTGATCCACATGTGTATTTATTCTGTAGTTTATTTACTGTGATTTTAGAGAAATAGACACAAGTTTTTTGTTTTGAAGGCTATCAAATGTCTGGGAGATAATTTATAAAGATAGGGGCGGGCGGGGGGACATGGCATGTTTCTAAAAATTGTTGTCCAAAACCACACTTGAGTTGACTAACCAAAGAGGGAAAAACTTTGGTATTCCCGAAATCTATTAATTAAGTAAGCCTTCACAACCTCAAAACATAATCTTCATCATGTATAGGATATTACCCGGATCTACTTATCTTGTTAAACAGTTAAGCTGAAAAAAAAACGATTCCTTTTTTCTTACCCGGACTTTTGCACACTCCTAATATTCGATGTAATGTATCTTTTGTGGTATGTACTATTACCCTGTTTTTCTTATACTAGTATAAATTTATATTAAAATACAAGAGGTGTAGGGGCCTGTCCAAAGGGGCGGACAGTGCGCTCAGTGTTTAAACTTTGAGGATGGAGAAAATTGGAGTGAAAAAAATATTCTAAAATTGAATATATCGTCGTAATAAATCATTTAAAATTATAATAAGGAAGGACAAATACTGCATTATAGACAGCATCTTCAGTACGTTGTTGTTCCACACATTTCTTATGAATTTTTGTTTATCTTGTTTTTGTGTTGTTTTTCGTCAGTTGTTGTCGAAAGACAACTTTTTTATTGGTGAATTTGTTATTGCGAAGAATTATGTTCCACTTTGGTAGTCCAGTTTTTTTTTTATCTTTTTTTTATTTAGAACTGTCCGACTTTTGATTAATATTTTAATACTTTTGTTTTTTAATAATAACAAAGCTAGACCAGCAAATCAGCTTCGCTGTCTTTAATTATCACGATCCTTTTCTGGTGTCTTAATGTTTTTCATGTAGATTTTAATTACGCCTACGAATGGAAACGGGCTCCACTTGAAAAGCCTGAATACCGCATTGATGATTCGAGAGATCCTTTTGATTGTTGAAAAACTAGCCAGAATCCAAAGCTACTTCGAAGAAAACGCCATTCCTTAGGAAAGATGGCATATTCATGTTAGAGTATATCTCTTAGGAGATATAGAGAGCATGAATATGCATTCTTTCCCAAGTTTGCCTCGAAATAGCTTTGTATTCGGGTTAACTTTTCAACAATCAAAGCTACTTCGAAGCAAACGCCATTCCTTGGGAAAGATGGCATATTCATGTTAGAGTATATCTTCTTTGGAGATTTAGAGAGCATTTACAACGCTCAAGCAAAAATAACCCACTTGTTCCTAAGGAGTTTAATTGGTATGACATTGCTTACATGATTGCAAAGGTTGCTGACTCGACGGTTTGCTGATACTAAGAAACAGTATGCTTGGTTTAAGATGTCACCTCGTCCAGGTGAGCTTGTACTTGACTATATCTTCAAGATACCACGCACAATTCCAAACTGGATGTGACTTCCAGAATATGATACTACTTGCTATCTTTGATTTGTACGTGACTTTAATGATACCTGTACAAATCAAGTTTCACCAATTGGTAGATGTAAGAATCCTGAAAGTTACTCTGGAAGTAATGTACAAGGAACTGTGTAATATCGTATTTTATCAATTTGAATGTTACGCTGTGAATGCGTATCAAAAAGTTTTTCATTTCTAAGTTTCACCCCACTCCCCCTCTCTCACAACAAATCTCAGTAGTAGATAGCCCTAGATATCCCGGGGTCAAAAAAAAGAAAGCTTAATCTTTTCACTTTAGTTAACTTGTGAAACTGCTTGAAGAAAGAGCCAGCTAGAGATCAAAAAGAAAGGGCTTTGTTAATATCGTTTTTTGTGTGTTCCTATAAAACAGGATCCTATCAATCGAGTGAGTGGGACACACCCGACTCATTCCTGCCTCGGGCCAATACATAAGAAAAAACCTCGTTAGTAACCAACCAACCAAAAGAAAAAAAAAAGTTTCACCATCACATCACACACACACACAGAACACACACACAGAATAGATAACACAACAAGCACAACAAGCACAGACACAAACACAGCACCCCTCCAATGAGTAATCCAAAATTAATTGCATTTCTAAATGGAACTAAATTTTATCTTAAATCAATTTTATTTGGTGCAATTATTGCCACTTGTGCAATATATGGTGTTATTTCATCAATAATATTAAGATTAATTAATAAAATTGAATATGCTCAATATACAGTTGCAAAAGCTTTTTATACATTATTTGGTTTTAGTTTAGGTATGAAAATTAATATTAAAAATTCTCATTATTTAAATTCAATTCCAGCAATTTGTATATGTAATCATCAATCAGCATTAGATATATTTATATTAGGGAAACTTTTCCAACCAGGTTATACTGTTACTAGTAAAAAATCATTACAATATGTTCCATTTTTAGGTTGGTTTATGTATTTATCAGGTACATTCTTTTTAGATCGTACAAAGGGAGAAAAAGCTAGAAAAGTATTGGAAACAGCATTAAGTTCATTAAAAAAAGAACGTCGAGCATTATTAATATTTGTAGAAGGTACAAGATCAGGAACTGAAGAATTAACAATGTTACCATTTAAAAAAGGTGCTTTCCATCTTGCTAAACAAGCCGGAATTCCAATTATCCCCGTGGTTGTTGCTAATACTTCACCACTTTTTAATTCAAAACGTAAAATTTTTAACCGAGGTGAAATTAATATAGAAGTATTACCACCAGTATCTACTTCTGAATTAGAAACAAATGAAGATGTTAGTAATCTTTGTGAAAAAGTTAGACAAGATATGATTGAAACTCTTAAACGAGTTGGTTATGCAACTGTTACTGGAGAAGAAAAACAACAACAAGAGCAAGAAGAAGAACAATCAGAAGATTCAGCTACTGAAGTTGAAGTTGAAGTAATTAATAGTAAGGATCCAGTTATTACTAGTGATTAGACCTTACCTAGTTTTTCAGTTTCAAAGCACACAAGATGTGTGTGTGAGAGAACTTATTATTTATAATTTATTGTGTTTATTTCCCATTTCTTTAAAATTTATACATTTTTCGAATATAGATCTATCTTATATTGTAATAAAGAAAACACATACTTTAGTCTAATATAACTGCCTTTGTTTTCTTTGTTTTCTTCTTTTTTGGTTTTATTGCAATAATTTGAGTTGACCCATCACCTTCACCGTCATCTTCTTTACCTTGAGGTACTACTTCGGCTACTTCATCAGTATTTGATTTCTTAGTTTTGGTTATTGATTTCTTCTTCTTCTTCTTCTTCCTCTTCTTTTCTTCTTCTTCTGCCATTGAAGATTTCGCCAATTGTTGACGAAGTGCTTCTAAATCAATCTCATATTCATCTTTAGTATCAGTTATATCGGAAACTTCTGAAGAATCTAAATTGAAATTATCTAAATTAGAAGAATCAATCTTTATTATATTCTTCTTTTTCTTTGGTTGTTTTGAAATTAAATCATCATCATCAATGCCATCCCCACCAGCCAAACCTTCTTCACTCAAAATTAATACTTTTTCCTTCTTTAATTTTGTAGGTTTTTTCTTGATTGACGATTTCTTCTTGTTCTTAGTACCACCACCTTCATCAGTACCCATAGATATCATATCAATATAAGATTCAGGTGTATTACTCTTTTCATCATCTCTTGAACTAATAATCCGTTTAGATTTCTTTTTTTGTTCATCTGAACCCAAATAATATGGATCATCTTTAAGTCGTTCCAATCTTTCTTGTTTCCTAATTTCATCACTTTTCAATTGAATCAATGGTTCTTCTTGTTGTTCCGGTTCTGGTTCTTCTACTTCAGATAAGAATAAATCATATGAATCAGATATATAATCATCTTCCTCAATCAATTTAAATGGAGGTGAATTAATCTCTAAATCTAAATTTAAATCTTCAGGTATGGCAATATTTCGTTGTGCATTCTTGGCTACTGGATTTAATTGATATGATTTGAAAAATGAAGGTAATATATGAGTGAGTAATACTGGTAATCTCTTGGTGGGGGAAGTAGATTGATCTCCTTCTTCCTCCTTCAGTTCTGATGCAAATGGATTATTTTCATATTCAGGCATATGTACAATCTTTGCTGGGGTAGATGTTTCTTCAGATGAAGATTCTAAATCATCATACTCATCTTCTTCTTCCTCGTCACTACTTGCTTCGTCACTACTTGCTTCGTCACTGCTTGCTACGTCACTACTTTCTTCCACCTTCTTCTCCTTCTCATTCAATTCTCGATAATACGTAACTTCAGCCTCTTCCAACTTTCTAACCCCACTTAAATCATCTCCCAACATAGCTTCTAAACAAACCTTCAAAAATTCCAACCAAGATAATGTCCGTTCTTGAACTTCATAATCACTATGTTGTTCCCAATAACTTAAAAATCCAATTAATTTATATAAATAATATCCCAATTGTTGATATTTATCATGAGGAATTTCATCTTCTTTTGAAAAATCACAAACTATTGAATTAAAAAGTTTAATTAGGGCTTGAATCAAGACAGATAATACTTCTGGAGGTAAATGGATTAATTTGGCTGAGATTGGGAAATTAAAACTAGTGGATAAACCTAATGCTTTATCTATCTTATGGTTGATGAGTGAATTAAAGAGTTGGATCTTGGTGGTGGTGGAATCTGGGAGAGGTTGAGGTTCTTCCTCTTCCTCCTCATCATCATCAGTCAGTTTCAATTCATCGATATATTCACCCATAATCCAATAAAAATCACAAAGTAAAATTGGACAAATATCAATAATTCTTGAATCTTGAATTAATGGTAAAATAATTGAATTTAAAAGAATAGGCCGAACTGAAGGTACTTTTGTTGCTAAATTTTTAAATTCTTTACCTAATTCATTAGCAATTTTATCAGCAACTATTGTTGATATTGTTACTTGATTAGCAGATAAAGGTAATGGTAATAAAGTTAAATTAATAACATCTTTTAGTACAGCAACATACCATTTAAAATTAGGAATATTGGAATAATTATTTTCAGTTGTAATTGAAAGAATTTTCAATGATATTTCTTCTTTTAAAACTTCCGAAACAACTATAGAATCATTGGGTACTAATTGTAATAATAATAATTTAATTAATTCAACAATATTATCTTCATCCACTAAGTAATGACAAATTTCTAAAGCTTTTCTCTTTATAATTAAATCATTATCATTTAAACAATCCATAATTACTTTAGATACACCATCTTGTTTATGAATGAATATGGGGAACACTTTTAATATATTAATTAAAGCAATTAACCCAACAAATTTTAAATTTGAATCCTTTGTTTTAAAAAATTGCATCAATTGTTCAATACATAATTTAGCAGTAGATTCATCTTTAAAAGATTCATTTGATAACATTTGACCATTAACAATACAATTAATACATTCATAAATTAAAGAAGAAGCTTGAGTTTTAATCATTAATTCAATAATTGAAGGTAATATTTTCTTTTTCAATCTTGGTTCAACTTTTGATAAACTTTGAAATAATTTAAGTAATCTTATAATTAACCAATTATTTTTAGTATCTTGTAATATTTTAAAAAATTTAGGTAAATAATTGATAAATATAATTGGATTCTTTTTAGATATTTCACATATAGCATTAATAGTTGCACTTATAACTGAAATATCATCATCATCTAATTTTTCAATAAGTTTATTAAAATTTAATTTCAACAGTTGAGGATATTGAATGAAAATTTTATACATGGTTAATATAGCTTTCTTTCTAATATAAGGTTTTGAATGATTTAATTTTAATAAAACATCATCATTAATATCTTTAGCAAGATTTTTAGTTACAATAGTAGCAATACCACTTAAAGCAAGACCAATTTCAATATGATTATAAGAATTTAAATCCTTTTTAAATTGATTTGTAGCTAATAATAATAAATCAGATTCATTTTTAAATGATTGAATAGCAGCTAAATAACCAATCCGTTTTAATTGAAATTTATTTGAAGACATAACTTCTAATATTTGAAAATTACACCATGACATATCAAATCCATACATTTCTAAATATGATAATTTAAGTATTGACATTGCTTTAGTTTCTAAATCTTTTGATTGTAATTCTTGTTTACATTCTTGAATTATTAAATCAAAGAATTTATTTAAACTTTCTGGAGATTCTTTTGAATGATTTCTTATACCTTTAATTAAATCATTTAAAGATTTTTCAAATGATATACCAAATGGTTTTAATCGGGCAAGAACTTCCGAGTTGTTTAATTGAAAGGAGGACATGACTCTTGCTTTGTGTGTGTATAGCTTACCTTATGGCTCTGTCTGTACTACTAACTGCTAACCAAACCAACTAACCAACTATCAATCTCGATGGGAGGAGGATGTAGGAAGTTTTGGTGGGAGTTTTACGAAGAAAGAAAAAAAATTCCGTTCGAGGGGCCGGGCGAATTTTTTTAAGTCCGCTAAACAACGGGATTAAAAAGAAAAGACGATGAATATACCAACAAGACTTTACCCCAACTACACCCCAATCAGATAATGCTCGAGGATAATAATAATAGCGATGACGATCTCTCTTCAATTGATAGTGGGTTAGTATTAGTGGAAGATCATAGTAATGTTCTCGAGAATGATAATCACGATGACGGTGATGATGATGATGATGACTATATAATAAGTGAAGATGACAACGACAACAACGACAACAACAACACTGAAGAAGAAGAAGAAGAAGAAGAAGAAGAAGAAGATTTAAGTTTAATGATAAATAAATCTCATGAATTACATTTACCATTTCTTGGTGGATCATTATTAGATCATTCTAATTATTTTAATAATACTCTAAGTCAAGCATTAGATTCAATTGAATTAGATAAATCATTAGTTTTAGAAGCTCAAATTAGTGGACAATTAAATAATGAAAATCAAAGATTAATTGAAAAGAAACAATTATTAATTGATAAATTTCAATTAATTAAACAATTATATATAAATAATTATGGGAGAAGTCCTCCTTCTGAAAAAAGTAAAATTAATCAAATGAAATATGATATAATCAATATTCAACAACGGTTAGATGTATTAAAACATGGTAAACAACAATCGGTATTCAAATCATCACAACAAGGAATTATATCTAAATATCCAATTGAATATAATCAAGCAAAAGATAAAGTATTAGAACGTCAAGTAAATGACGTCTAGACTCATTTCATATATATTGCACCCAATCCAACAAGCCATGATCCCATATAATAATACATTCCAATCATTTTATAATGTTTATTAGGGATTTCTAATATTGAACAACGACCACCTTGGCTATTACCAAACATTAATGACCGATTTCCTTTATTTGTTTCAATTTGTATTGCATCTATCCAAGCACCATTTCTAACATGGAATTTAGTTATATATTCACCTGATGGGATTGAATAATCAGTGAATTGAGATGTTTCCTTACCTAATAATGTGGATGTCTCTTTATCTAATTTGTCAGTGTTGTTGTTGTTGTCACTTGAAATATCAAGGGATTCAATTTTTGTCACTAAAGAAGGTAAATACAGTCTGGGTGGTATTGGAGGTGGTACATTAGCTGCAGCAGCAGCAGCTGCCGCTGCTGCTGGGTGGAAATAAAATCTAATTCCATCAATTGCCTTTCCATGATATATTCGAACTTTATATATTGTTTCAAGATTAAATCCAATAAATTTCATTTCTGATTCAATTTTCCCTAATAAATCACCTTTAATACCCATGATAACCCCTCTATTTAATCCAAAATCATCTTTAATGATATCATTCTCTTTATTAGTTATATATTCTTTTAAATTTTTAATATAAATTTCTCCACTAAGTGATAAAATTCGAATATCATAATTTTCATCAAAGGCCTTTTTATCTTCAACTTGTTTAAGTTGATTTAAATATTCATGATAATTGATGGTTATTTCTTTAGGTAATTCACCACCACCTCCATATTCACGGGGGAACCATACTTGATGATATCTAGTTAATCCTTTAGTTATCACTTCCACTAAATATATCCCCGTATATGATTTTATATACACTGTATTATCCAGTATAACAAACGGTGAAGGTACTTGTTGATTATATTCATATTCTCCATCAGGTTTCATGGTAGTTTCAAATTTTTTCATAAATTTATCAATAGGTAAACTAAAACTATCATGATATAAAAATCGAATTAAATCTAATTTATTCCAATGACATTCTTGTAACCATTTCCCATTAGATTCAATTTCTTTCCCCTTGGAGCCAGTTCTTTTACATTCAAATTCTCTAGTCATTATTGAACGATTAAACCATATATAATCTCTTGCCATTATTCCATTTATTTGATGAGGACATCCCAACATATGTCCAATTTCATGTAAAAATGCACCAAATGTAATATTTAAACATTCCCAACTTGTACCACATTGTTTAGCATCATTTGCAACTTCTCCATTTAATCTTGTTGAATCTAATAAACTTGGAGTTAATTGTGGGAAATTATTTGGCCAAGAATGTAATCCATGAGATCCAAAAATTCCCAATTTAACTCGATTATTACCACCACCTCCAACTGCAGCATGAGTCAATATAAGATTTTGGTTAGAGTCCCAAGTTGAATCTAAATATATACATGCTGCTTGAATTGCTGTTTTATCTTTATATTGAACATCTATTAATTCTGATTGAATTAATTCTTTAGCATGATGAAATAACCAATCTTTATCTTTAGCTTTAGGGTTTTGTTGAGCATAATTTGGATTTCTTAATTCTTTCACGGTTTTAGGTGATGTTAATATATGAATTTTAACTTCTTGATGAGGAATTGATGATGTAATATTTGAATATCCAAATATACTTTGATTATTAATTGGTTCTTCAATAAATTGAAAAGATCGATTACTTAATCCTAAACATCTCATTTCTTCTTGAGTAAATGCTTGCATTATTCTAGCCATAACTTTTAATTTCTTAATTGCTAATTCTAATGTTGGAATTTCACCTTTTTGTAATTTATAATTTGGCAAATCAAATGTTTCAGAAGAATCTTTGGCTTTAATTATACATAAATATATTGGTTTATTTTGTAATTGATTAAAATGAAGGAATAACTCACCAGTATCAATTATTCTAGGATATCCACCATTATGATATTCCGGAAATCCATGGACACCAATATATCCATTATCAATAATTTCAACTTTAAATTGATTAATTCCTGAAGAAACATGTACAATTGCTTTAAAATTACCATTATTATTAACTTCAAAATATTGTGGAGGAAATACTTGATTATTATTATTAATAAATGAAATAATACCTCGAGATAATCTTGTTGAAGTTGTACCAATGATTAATACTGTTGGAGATGATACAATTTCATGATTTTGATAATTGAATGTGATGGTCATTTTCTTTAGCTTAACTACAATATACACACGTATAGGAGGGAACAGTCAATTAACGCTGTGTGAATAAATATATAGATCAAGCGAGGGTCAAGGGGGGGTGTACTACGTGAGAGAGAGAAGATACAGAGAGGCTGTGTAGCCCGAAGGAGGTGGAATTCATGTATGTGTGCTGTTTATAAAAAAAAAATCATCCGATTCCATTTCCTAATTGGGAAATCTCCGAGATATCAACTAACTAAAAGTTATGTGTTCTTGTACAAGTTAAGTCGGCGGCCACGAGTAAAAAGTTACGCCGGAAAAAATGATTACCCAAAGAAAAATAATTTATAATAATAGTAATACAATATATACTAAGAACCTTCAGAAACCTTCTTATGGATAAACAATGTTAGGAGTAGTTTCAGCCAAAAGCTAAAATTGTTTCCGATGAAGATTAAAACCAAAATGATTAGTTTCCAAAGTTAATGGGTCCAGATTAGTTGTTTTAAGAATGTCTCAATATGTTATTCAAGCTCAGTTAATATCTGGTGACTTCAAAGGTTCACCTTATCCCAAGAATAACTTTGAAAACCAATCATTTTGGTTTTAATCTTCATCGGAAACAATTCCCTCTCACACTAGCTTTTGGCTTCACTGTTAACAAGTCTCAGGGTCAATCACTCAACTTAGTTGGACTTAAGTATACCGGCGGTATGGAATGCCCCGGAGTAATTTGGGAGAGATATAAATCTCATTTTTGTGATCATCTCTAGCGTGAAATTGATCTGATGATTTGTCCCCCCCCCCCCTACTGTTCCCGATGATTTTGAAGCAACGTGGATTTCTAGTTTCCTGAAAATGTAATACCGACTAATTCGGTACCCAAGAAAGCAAAAAACGGCAGTAACAAGGACGGAAACAAAGGCAACAAAACGCCCCTTTGGACCCATGTATAGTAAACTCAACCCCCTTTAGAATATTCAAGGAATGCACCTGGGTTTTTCCAAATCCAATTCTGTGTCACCTGATGGACCACTACGTTACCTCTTAGATCAGGTTGGTTTTGAAGAAATCCACTGTAACTGGTTCTGTTCAGTTTTGAGCCCATGATTCAGTCAAAAACTCCCTGGAAAGAGTCTATGAGCACGGAACAAATGATCGGACGAACAAAAGCGCTGGAATAAGTGGTATCTGAACCACATTCGTTGGGTTAATCTTGTTTGGCGTCGAAGGGAATGATGGACAGAAAGTAAGGATAAACCAGGATGCCATCCAGAAAAAGCAAGACATAACGTAAAGCAAAATAAGCAGGGTGGGTGCATGGAATAATTTTCCAAAGATCTGTAGTGTCATTGGAAGGTTTCAATCTAAGGGCAATTTCGGCAGTCGAATTAGTAGATTCACCTGACGGATAATGGAGCAATATAATCAGGCAAAGATGTTGGGCCATGGGAGAACTGATGGGATGAGGGACCAAGGAAGTCTTAAAATGAGGCAGGTTAAAGTGGAAGCATTCAAATTCAATAGACCATCATTTTTAAACAAAACCATAATCATAGTGAGGGGAGCCCTTCAAAATCATCGGGAACAGTAGGGGGGATGAACCATCTTTTTATTCTCTTATAAGAACAGTCGCAGCGTCCTGACCCTTAAATAGATTACTTTATAGCCGAAATGGAACCATCTTCTAAATAGCCGTAACAACCCCCATCTTCCAGCTCGAAACACTCACACAGAGAAGCGGGGGGGGGGGAGGGTCACAACAAACCTGAATCTATATGAGGATCGAATGAAGCAGGTGGCGAAGTTATCTTTTCTGGAGGGTTCAGAAAACACGATATGACAAATCTGACAATTGTAGAATAAAAAGAGGAGTAAATGAGAAAATGTCAAAGCAGAGAAAGAAAGCGGAGATGAAGATAACAAGAAAAGAGATCAGAGCTACCAAGTCATGTAAAAAAGAACAATCCTTCCCAAAAAGGAAATAAATTAATGCCCCCCTATGTTTTCTATTGTATAAAGTGGATGGATATAAAATCGAATTTAATGTAATTAAAGAGTTTAAGGAAAGGTATAGTAAAAACTTATAAAGGGCAGGGTGGGGAATCCTTTTCTCTATTTCCACACACAAAGATTAAGCAAAAATCGTAAAAATTCTCGGTTACCCTACCACTAGCCATTTTGAATTTAGACTATGCTGTTGTTAGCTTCACACTAGCTCGAAACTTAAACATATTAGTTGCACAATTCCAAGTAAATCATCACAATCAACCATACCCATACGCGTAGGAAATGTGATAGGGGGGAGCAATTAACAGAGCTTAGCAGTTCACGTTATTCTTTTGGTCCCATTTTCCCCCAAGTCTCATTAATTTTAGCATCAGAATTTTTAATTATGGTTTCGTAATTTCATGTCAACTTAATTTAGTTGAAACACACACACTAAAAGATGTATTCTCGAAATCGATACCAATTATGATAACTACTAAATTTATAATTACCTTCAACAAAAGTTCGTTTCCCCAGTGGAGAATTATCATAAAAATCACCAAATTCATTCATATCATCATCTATACTTGGAAAAAATTCTTTAAATTTAATTTCAATCGTTTTAAAATCATATGACCATTCAAATAAATTAAATCTTGGTCCTAAACAATCATAAAATCTTAAATATTTTAATCTTGAACCAAATTTAAGTTTATGACCAATATTTTTATAAAGAACATCACAATTCCAATGTACAAAATTTATAGCTTGTAATTGATTAAAATGAATAAAATCTCCTTCTATTAACTCTAATGATTCACCAGTTACATGAAGATATTCAATAGTAGTTGGGAAAAGTGAAATATAAAATTCTTTAAGACCAGATTCAATTTGAAGTTTAGTTAATTTGTTACATTTGATAAGTTGCATATTATACAAGGATTCCCAATCAATTGGGAAATCAATTGTTAAACCAATCAAGTTAATCAAGGGATTTAATTGACTTTTTAATGGTTGGAAATCAATTTCCATATGTAAATGTAATTTTTCAATTGTTATTGGTAAATATTTCAAAAGTTCTAAATTAAATTCATCACAAAATAAATCCAAAACTCTTAAATTATAAGGAATTTTAAATTGAAAAGAAACATCTCCAATTGGATATAACATTCGCAATTCTTCGAAATTTTTGGGAAGTTTCATAGTTAATGGTTCAGGATCATATGGATGGAAACTTCTCAATACAAATTTTTCAAGATTTGTTAATTGTGTTAAATCTGCTTGATACCAAATAATTCCATCAATTAAATTAGGAAATTGAGTATGATAATTCTGTATATCAATACATTTGAGGTTTGGTAATGTCAATAAATTACTATTGTTAATTGATTCCTCTGATGAACTAACTGCATCAAGTATCAATACTTCTAATGAATAAGGAAATATACTGTTAGAAAATTGAACATCTTTAATTTCTTGTAAACATAAATATGTTAAACTTTGTAACCGACTTATAGGATGTAGAGATACACTCTTCATTCTTTGAATTTCTAAAGTATGCAACTCATTTGGTAAATTACAATCTGAACAAATCATCATTCTTGTTGACAGTAAATAAATAGTTTTTAAACTATTTGGAAATTTAATATTTGCATCAAGTTTAAAATTATTTTCTTCTTGATCATTGAATCCCTCCCCTTGTTGAATATCCAAAAGCAGGATATTATCTTCAAAATAGAAAAATTTCAAACAAGTTAAATTTTCCAAATCTTTAAACAATTGAAAACAAGTTCGTTTAGTAAATTCTCCCCTAATCACAAATTCAGTAAGCATTGGAATATCAAACCTCAGTAATGGAATCATCAGAATATACGTAAACCAATGAATACGTAAAGTCAATAAACCCCGAGGTAATTCCAGTATATGCGATAAACCATTAAAATCACAATCTACTAATACAATATGTTTTATATGATTTGGAAATACATTCAAGGGATCTGTTTCATAATTCGGCTTGCCTATAATCTTTAGGAAAGTTGTATTAGATGGAACTATTGATTCAATAGAATAATCTTGTGAGTCCAATACACTCGTATCAAACGAGAGACTTGAAGCAACTCCACATTCACGTTTGATGTAATCAGCACGTACACTATCAAATATACGTGGTTCTCGTAACATTAGTTGGATGGCTGGATCTTGTAACATTGCCCGTGATAATTCAGGATGTGGACGACTATTATAGGCTGGTCGGTGGTGGTCTTCATCTTCATCTTCCTGCATATTGTCAATTACACGAAGTATATTCCAATTGTGATAATAAAGGTTAGGAATCTGTTGTAATACAATTTCATGGATTTGATCTTCATCTCCATATCTACCAGAAAGTATAACCTTCTTCTTAACCCTATAAATAACATCCATAAAATTAGTACAAAATAAAACAAGATCTTGATAAGTTAAAAATATCAATTGATCAGGAGAAAATTGGGGATATTTAATAAAGAATAATCCAATATCTTCCAATTCATTAAAACAAGCAAATTGGTTTTTATCTATTTCAAAAGGATCATTATATTCAAAAAGATCCTTTATAAAAGTAAATCTTTTAGCAGATGATTCATAATCATTGAATGATTCAAATAAAATGTTTTTATAATAACAATTGAAAGCAACTGAATGTAACCAACAATGATCCAATTCCTTCAAATAATATACTGTTTGTAAAGGGACATATGAAAGTATCAGCTCAAGGATTTCTTGTGGAAGATCCGTCAATGTTGTCATCTTTTGATTTGATTTCTTTCGGATACTTAATTGGAAATTATTCCGCAAAAATTAAATGTTGTTTTATAAAATCAATTGGTAGCGAAACCGTCTTAATCCATTGTACCTTCCTTTTGAACGTGGAGGGAAGATGCCCAAAAAAGAATATAAAGCAAGTCTAATAAACGTAGCTTTAACATAAAAGAACAAAAACACCTCCCCCCTTTGATGATTATCTCTTTAAATGAAAGTAAACATTTCCAACAATAAAAATCATATCCCCACGGTTGTTATGGTAAAGCATTCAACTTTACCATATCTCTGGGGTGGTGTATGTGTGTGGGGGGATATTATATCTTTTTTAAATCAAAGCAATACACTCTAGAAATAACTAGAAATGATATACATATAGAGAGAGTATAGTTTTATTACTTATCAAAAAGTTAATGACTTAAATTTTTGCATTGAAAATTGTTTAGAAAGAAAATATTCATTTTGCTGCTAAACAAAAAAAAAAACATCAATTTAAGTTAAAACACAATTCTGCCCATCCCCATTCACTTTACAAAACAGTTTTATCGAAGAAGCAGAAGAAAGATATGCCACCACCAAAACGAAAAACAGATGCATTTGAAGCAACATCATCTCATTGGGCAAACAAGAAATCAAAACCTAGCGCGGGGCAGCGTGACAACAGCAACAGCAGCAGCAACAACCACAATCACCACCCAGATCCAGAAATAATAGAAATACACAACACCAACCACGAATCCGAAATTATAGAAATATTATCATCTTCAGAAGAAGAAGAAGAACACAGCACCACCTCGAATAAACACCCAAACATACAAGACACCCCCAAATTTCGATTATTATATACTCCAACATATCCAGAACAAGATCTTATTCGAATCAATAAAGATACAGTTAGTTTCCAAGATTTAATAGGATCAAAAGATTTATTTGAAACTTTTCAATTTAATTTCTCAGTTGATTTACAATTCTTTTTGCAATTTTTACATCCTGAATTCATAATTAATAAACGGGAAATTATATTTATAACTGGAAATCAATTATTAGATCCTGATTCAATTAAACAATATAATATTTCGGAAATTATTGCTGATATTCCAAATAGATTTGGTACTCATCATACAAAAATGATGATTAATTTCTTTAATAATAATCAACAAATGGAAATTGTTATTCTGACTTCAAATTTAAAACCAATTGATGTGGCATTAACTCAAGGTGTATGGACTTCAGGGAGATTACCCAAACTTGAACATAATAAAGTTATTCCATTGGCTGGTATTAGATTTCAACGTGATTTAATTAATTATTTAAAACGATATAATAAACCATTAATAACAAAATTAGCCAATAGATTAACTCAATTTGATTTCCTGTCTATAAATGTTGAATTAATTGCTTCAACTCCTGGTAATTATAATCTTAAAAATATGACTAATGAAGATGAAATTTATGGATATGGTAAACTTTATCAAGTATTAAAAAGAAATTCTTTATTACTTGATACTGACAAAAAACATTATAATATATTAGCACAAGTTTCAGCCATTTCATATCCATTTTCAATTGAGAATAAATGGGCAACAGCCGGGATATTCTCTCATTTACTTTGTCCATTAATCTTTTCCAAGAATGACAATGACAATGTTCCACCATTTAAATTATTAAAACCAGGTAGTGGAAGTTTTCGAGATCATCAACGATTATATAATTATTCTCCCAATATAATATTCCCAACTGTTGAAGAAATTACTAAATCTACAATTGGATTTAATTCTGGTCAAGCTATTCATTTTAATTATACTCAAAGTTTTATTCATAAAAATTATTATAATCAAAATATAAAACCATATTTACGTAAATGGAATTCTTCTGGTATTAAAGAAATAACTGGTCGAGAAAAATTAATGCCTCATATAAAAATGTATATGTGTGATAATGGAGATAATTGGGAATCTTTAAAATGGTTATATATTGGAAGTCATAATCTTTCAAAACAAGCTTGGGGAAGTAAAAAGGGAAATAAATTTATAAATGATGATCCATCAATATATGAAATTAGTAGTTATGAATTGGGAGTTTTAATATTTCCTGAATCAGGTCAAAAATTAATTCCAACCTATTTAGAACCTCCAAAGCAAACTAACCAAGATATTCCAATTAGATTACCATTTAAATTACCTCCTGCAAAATATTCTGCTAATGATTTACCTTGGAGTTTACATGTTAATTATGGTGACTTAAAGGATATATATGGTGAGACTTTTAATGGGTGAAGTTATATATATATCTTTGTTCAATCAAATATAGACTTTACTTTTTTTGTACCCTGGGTAGGACCTAATATTGTTTGTTTCTTTCTTGGAGGTTGTTGTTGTTCTTCTTCATCTGAATCACTATAATCTGTATCTGCTGCTGCTGCTGCTCCTCCTGTATCATCCAATCTAGTTGCATCCACCTCAAATCGAGGTGAATCATTATTATCATCATATGTAATCATATCATAGTTATTATTATCTGTATATGAAGAATGTTGTTGTTGTTGTTGTTGCTGTTGTTGTTGATCTGGGAAATTCTCACTAGTCTGCCTAATGCCAACTTTAGATATTATTCTGACTCGTGAAGTATTAGTAGGGTTAGGTTCAACTATTCGAGAAGGTATACGAGATGCACCACCACCACCAGTTGTAGAAACAGATCTTGTTGAGATTGGTGGTGGCGGTCTCATATGATTATTTTCAATTCTTTGTATAGTATGAGACGGTATTATCAATGGGTTAGTTTGTTGTTTCTTTGATATATCTTGTTTAGTTGATTCATCCGAGGAAGAAGCAAGCTTATCATCAGCAGTAATTTGAATAAATCGAATAAATACATGTTCATTACTTTGACATTCAAATAATATTGGATCTCCAGGATTTCTAAAATATATTTCAAAATGTTCATTACCACTAGGTAATGTAATATAATTATCATCAAATTGATCTTGATATGTTAAAGTTTGATTTAAAAATGTAATTAAATTGATAAAGTTTTTAAAATCACGTAATCGGAAATTAATTGATATTTTCCGATCAGTTGAAGGATCAATATTACAACTAATTAATTCATCTAAACCAATTGTAACTATAACAGACATTGGTTGTTTTAAAAAATCACGATCTTTATTAATTTGTTTAGTATAACCACAAAACAGAATTTTATTTGATCTAATATCAAGTTTAAAATCTTCAGCTGATGGAGGAATCATTTCTAAAAATTGTTTTGCAATAATTTGTTGAATCATTATATGATTGATTTTGGAAGAAGAAGTGCTACCATCACCATCACCATCCAATAACTGTTTCTTATAAATTGAAGCAATCTTTATATCACCTCTTAATACTGGTTGATAATTTGTTTGATATTTCTTTACAATTAATTTATTAGTTTTAATTTCAATTAAAAATTTAAAACGTTGATTTATTGGACAATTTAAATTCCAATTAATTCTAAACCAAATATATGTAATATTATTAATATCTTTAAATAAACTTGTTAAATGTTTTGAATTTATAATAAATGAATAAGATTTTGAATTTAATTCATAATCTTCATTTAAATCATTATATCTTAATTGTTGAGTTTCATATCCTTCTGTGGTAGTAGTATTACTAAAATCAATTAAATATTGATTAAAGAATGTTTGTTTAAATATAATTTCAGCAAATGAAGTTTTTGAATTATTAACTGCTGATATAATTAATGAATCATTTAATATAATAAATTTAATAAAATCAGATATTGAAGCTAATGATAAAATTGATTTAGACCAAATTAATTTATGTTTTTTTGTTTCAATACAAGCAGCAAATGATGAAGGAGGAGGTGAAGAAGAAGGTAAACATTGGTTCATATCTTGGGCCCACGTTTACTGTTAAGTAAGAAAAGAACTGAAGTTTCTGTTTTCTTTCAAATTGATGGTGTTTCAATGTCATAGATAAAAAAGAGAGACGCGACAGATTGGCAACATCAAAATAAAAATTGTCACGTGAAGAGAGAAATCGGTTTTAATGTGACAATGTGATTTACGTGCTCAATGGTCAGAGCAGTCTACCTGAACAGAAGTGCGTGCCAGAACAGTTAACCAAGAGCAGCGCTATGGAAAGAATCATATGAAAATGAATTTGTTATGTAAACAATCATATGACAATGAAATTTTGTTATGCAAAACAATCAAATGAAAATGGAATTTGTTATGCAATGAATAATGGAATTCAATCTATAAAAGGAGGTCAAGACTCCCCTGATTGAAATTGTAGTCAAGTAGAAATTAACTAATTCTATAAGACATATCCACCAAAAATCATGTCTAATAACAGAAGATAATCAAAACACAAGAAATATACCAACTTGGATGAATTATTAAAAAAACTCAACTATAGATAATCACAAAAAAACACAACCCTCCAACAGATCAAGGGAAAATATAAATCAACATGTCAAAGCAACACTATTAAGACCAGAGATCATGATTCTTTTATTTAAATCTTTAAATGGATATAACATTCAATTCTTTCCTTTAATTAAAATATTAAACTCCGTCGCCAGTATTAAACCTCCAAATAACCCCGGCAACTTTACTACAACACCCCAATGGGCAGATACAATTTTATAGGTACTTGTACCAAGTGAAAATTAGTGCCTATAAAATTGTAGCTGTCATTGGATACTGTGGTAAGGTTGCTGGGGGTTATTCAGAGGGGGCTATTAATGGCGATCGCGTTTAATATTTTAGTTTAAGGAAAGAATTGAATCATTAATTGTTTGATATATTCGTTTAGAGATTTTTAATAAAAGACTGTCTCATTTATGGGGAATGGTAGCTTTCATCACTTTGTTAATGGGTATGAGACCTTGCCATTAACGGAATAATCAGCTTGTGATTATGATCTTTTCTTTTTGAAAAAAAAAAGTCGACAGTAACTGGGATTGATGGTGGTGCTAGTTATTTGGGATTAAACCCAATGTGTCCGCATATCTATAATCCCCAATGTTTACAGGTGGTAAGTTATGCACTGATCATCTGATATAGATAGTGACTGAGCATCCCGACGTGATGCAGACTCAATCTGGAATGGATATTACAACCCTTTTTAATCCGCCCAGTTGAATGAAAAGTTGGCCCTTAATCCCCAAGTATTAACGAGATGGTTCTTGATTTGATAGTGCCTAGTTGATTCATAATTCAGTCGCTTAGTTTATTGTGGGGGAAGACTTGTTTTGCCATAAAATTTTTTTTGCAACCTCTCAATACTTCGCCAAATCTTTTCCAATCACCTTATTCTAAAGATCAGCTGCTGGTTGAATCGGGAAATAATACAGAACAATACAAGAAGTATTTTGTGCGTTGTTTTATTGTATTCTTTATACTAACCCTAATTTACATGATGTTTTGCTCGGTATTTTATATATATATGAGAGAGAGAGGCTTTTTGTGAGCGATAAGCTTTTTTTACTTCAAGAAGCATTAGAGAGAAAGAGAGAAGAGAAGAGTTCTAACTTTCTTATAAATATAAGTAAGAACCACTCCCCGGTTTAATTTAACACGTACACATACACCCCTTTCTCTCTCTTTTCCCTTTCCTTCTGTCCCTCATTTCTCAATCATTTAAGCCTTTCGCATAAATAGTCCACACCTCCACACACACACACCCCACCTACTTTCCCCCCATTCACAGTCTCTCTCCCTCTCCCCCCCCCTCTCTCTCTCTTTTTCTTCTCTCTCTCTCTCTCTCTCTGTCTCTTCTAACTTTTTCTTTTTAGTTCTTCTCTCTCGCTTTCTCTCCACAAAATCAAAAATTTTTTTTTCCTCCTTTTAAAAATCATTTTTTTTGTATTATTCACACAAAAGGAGCAATCAAAAAACCCTTGTTTAACTAAGAAAGACTATTGGTAGAACCCCACATATATACAATATACAAACATATACATATCCACTTCAATTACATATTGATTATTAGCAATTTACCTATCTTTTTAAATATTCATCGATATTCATATATTCATATATACACACTCACGCATACCCACCCCTTAATGTCATTATTCTTTAGAGAACGGAAATTATCAAATCCAGATTTAATTGATTTAGCAGAAAGTAATGGTGAAGGTTATATTGATGATATGATTGAAAAGGAAGAACCAAAGAAAGAAGAAGAAGAAGCACAAGTAAAACAACCAAAGAAACCAGTTGTGAAAAAACGACCCACATTTCTTCGAAGAATACTTAGTGGAGGTATTGATACTAAAGATGAATCGGCTTCACTGACACATACCTCTTCTTCATCATCTTCATCATCATCTACAAATAATGATACTACAAACAACGATACTACTGTTAATGATGAAGACAACACGGACAACTACTTTGCTGATCTTGGTTTAACCCCTTTAACATTAATAGGATATAAAGATTCAACAAAACATAGATTATTAGATTTAGAACTTGCAACTAATATTCGAAATTTAATTCCTGCTCGATTACAATTATTTGATAATTGGAATCTTGTTTATTCAATGGAACAACATGGAATATCCTTAAATACATTATATCGTCATTGTAATCCAGATTATCAATTACAACAACTTAAAAAACGGAAAAAGTTGGAAAAAGGGTTTGGAGATTCTATAGTTTCAAATATGTTAACATCTTCATCTTCTTCTTATTCACGATTTGAAGCTAAAAAACCTCAAGCATATGTCTTGATAATTAAAGATGAAAATAATTGTAAATTTGGTGCTTATTTAAATCAAAATTTAAAACCAATGGAACATAAACGATATTATGGTAATGGAGATTGTTTTCTTTGGAAATGTGAACAATATGATGCTTCTAAACTTGATCATTTTACAAAAGCTAATGACACCGAGGAAGAAGGAAAAGTCGATGCAATCAGATTTAAAGCATTTATGTATACAGGAATAAATGATAATATAATATATTCAAATTATGATTTCATTGCAATTGGTTCTTCAAATGGTCAAAATGGAATATATATTGATAAATCATTATATAATGGAGTTAGTTATAGTTGTGAAACTTTTGGTAATGAGATTTTAAATCTGAATATTGATTATGAATGTAAAATAGGTAGATTTAAAATAATGGGATTAGAAATATGGAGAATAGGTACATTAGAATAAAAAGAGCAAGAGAGAGAGGTGGTGTTGTTGTACACTTGTTTAATATATACAAAAAAACAAACACTTTTTTCATATGAATTTGAATATATATATTTATTTGTAAATAACACTCGCAGTGTATGTTTCTTTTTTGTAGACACGCATTTGCACGGTATTATAAGAGTTATACATTTGTTGTTGTTGTTGTTCTCCCCCCCTCCCCGTTACAGTAACTGTAAAGATTTGATTACAATAAGGCTCTCTGAACTAGTAAGCACTTCCCTAAAACCAGTCTGCCCCAAAGCAAAAAATGATTCCACTAACAAAAAAGAAAAGATGCAAGACAGGCTGCCAAGAAGAGTGTTTCTCTGGAACATGTTTCTCCGGAACATTTCTTCTTAGTTAAAGTCCGAGAGAGAGAGTCACGCTCGATATTGAAAGAATAGGCTAGAGTTCAATCTAGTAGATTACGGTTTGTGCACTCTCATTTTATACCTTGAATTATTGAAAACGGAGAATTGGAATCCATAATTAATATAATTCTTACTTTTTTAGAGTGTTGGGTTGATTGAAATGATAGCAGCATTGTGTGGGGTTTCTTTTTTTTTTTTTGAATGAAATTCCCCCATCCAAAAAGTGACCAGTCTTGGGTAAAAACCCAATATAAGTTTCAGAGTTTTAATCTTTTTTTTGAATTTGACTTTGATACATCTTAATTATGACATCAAGTAATATAACTGTTTTAACGCAAAAAAAAATACATTCACATGTTAAAAATTAACTCTAAATGCTTAACCGTTTTTTTTTTTGGTAACTGAAACAATTTCTTGAGAGTTACAAAATAAGTTCTTTTTTATATATATAACACATTATATTATCATGCATTAAGTAGTATATAGGTGACATGGAGTATATCCCTTGAATGGGTTGTTGGGCTATTGTTAGAATGAATTCAGGTTCTTTTCGTTGAACAACTCTCAAAACAACGACCACCCAAAAAAAAGCAAATTGATGCAAAAAAAAAAAATTCGCAGCCAAGAAACTTTTTTTTTATGTTTCGGAATCAACTATCTGAAACTTCCTTCAAACAGGTTCATAACACGTCCCATACAACATAGTTAGAAAACGGAAAGCTATAGAGTACGTTTCAAAAAAACAAAACATACTCATCGCTTTGTAAGAGATTCTTGATCTGAAACTTCGCTAACCTTCAGAAATATACCCTCTGTTACCCGCTGTTTCAAAAAATATTTTACCTTCAATAAATGCAATGTGTCAAAATCTCATGTTTGAAACTGCATCAATGTTTGGGATCAATAGATTCAAGATTTAATATAAAAGGAATCAAAAATCTCCCTCCTCCCCCCTTGTCGAATATCCCAATTGGAAATTTTCATAAAGAAGTTTTTAATTTAATAATAAGCAAAAAAAAATGAAATTCACAACTATAACACTCGTTACCATTCTCACATCCATTGCCACAGCAAGTACCATACCAGAACTTGATTGTCAATTCAATGTTCAAGGTATATATGAATGTATTAGACCAGTTGAAGGATGTCAAATTTCTTGGGTAGAAGAATGTACCCCCATTGAAAATTATGGAACCATATCTTCATTATGTTGTTGGCTTCAACTGACAGATTGTGGAACCACAACAACAGCTACTGATGATTGTTCAACTTCTTATGAAACTTCATGTTCTATAACCACGGTTTATAATTATCAAATTGGTGGTAGATGTGAAGCATTAGCTTGTGAAACACTTACTAGTATTTCTTGTCCACCTGTTGTAACTACAACAACAACTGAACAAACAACTGAAACAAGTACGGCACAAACTACTCAAATTGTATTATTTGCTGTGACTGAAACTAAAACTGAAGCAATTACAGAAACTCAATCAGTTACAGAAACAAGTACTGGACAAATAACTCAAACAGCTACTCAATCAACTACTGAAACTAAAACTGAAGCCATTACAAATACAAAAACTGAACATGTAACTGAAAGAATTGAAGAATTGGAAACTGAAATTATTGAAGTTGGTACTGTTATTACTTCAACTGAAAAATCAACAGTAACAATCACAATGGAAGTACTTACTTCTCTGCTTGAAGTAATTACATTAACTGAACTGGAAGAAGTGGTTGAATATAGTACTTATCAAGAATTATTAACAACACTTATCTATACTACAATTAGAAATGTTGCTTGGATAAATACAACTTCAATAGTTGAAGCTTCATTTACACCATCAGTACTTTCAACTAGTGTTACTTCATATCCATTAGGAAATATGACATTCACAGAAACTACTACTGAACAATTTACAGAAACAACAACTGAACCAACAACAGAAACAACAACTCAACAAAATACAGAAACAACAACTGAACAAACCATTAAAGAAACTACTAAAACTGAAGAAATCATAAAAACAACAGTTGAAATTCCTGAACAACCACCAGTTGTAGAAACAGTAATTGTCACTCCTCCGGAACCTACACCTGAAGCTCCTGCCCCTCCTCCAGCACCAGAAATCCCACAAGAAGAACCACCAATTGAAATCCCAATCGTTCCAACTGCAACACCAACTCCTGATTATTATGAAGAAATATATGCTGGTGGTGTTGGATATATTAGCCGACCTGATATACTATTGATGGTGATATCGGTTTTGATTTTTGTATAGAAAAGGCTTTTTTGTATAGTTTTATAGATTCGAGAGTAATAACGTTTTAGAAATACTTATATATTTGTTATTTTTTTGGAAATTTGACAGTAACTTGTAGTTTTTTTGTTTTTTTGCAGCCATAGGTTTTCTTTGTGTAAAATACTGGGAATTCTTTTATAAGCGAGTCTACCAAAACTGCCAAGAATCACATACAGTGATGAGACGTTCGTCATTGAATTACGGTTTTTTTTGGAGCAGTTTATGTGGCCCGTCACCGTACTTCTGCAAAGAAAAAGGCTAATTTTTTTTTTCTTACCCAACGCGTTTAACGAGATCCATTTATGAAACCCGCAACCAATAAAATTTGCTCATTTGGTAGGGGGTAGCTTCATAATTTTATACTTACACGTATTGACTACTCTACTTTATAATTTAATTGATTTAAGATGGATAACGTTAAAAAATGCCTTGAGAAGCGATAACTTAGAAATATAAATATACGTCATATCAAAATGCAATGTGATTATTAGTTCATACATATTAACAAAAACATATATATGAATCAAAAATTCTACTCTAAAGTCGAGAATATATCCAGCTCGATAATAAAGCAATCCTAAATAATAATACGTAATCGAAAATTAAACAATAAATAAAAAAGCATGGAAAGCTCATTGAAGGTGTAAGATTACTAATTCTCTCTACAAGAATAAACCAATAGCAGCAGCAGCGGCAAATAAAGCAGTTACTGAACCTTTAACAATAGAACCGGCACCATCTGGAAGTGGCTCTTCGGATGGTTCTGGGGTTGGTTCTTCGGATGGTTCTGGAGTTGGTTCTTCTGATGGTTCTTCTGGAGTTGGTTCTTCTGGGGTTGGTTCCTCTGGGGTTGGTTCTTCTGGAGTTGGTTCCTCTGGAGTTGGTTCTTCTGGGGTTGGCTCTTCAGGAGTTGGTTCTGGTTCTGGTTCTGCACCAACAAGAGCAATTCTGAAAGGAATAGCACCGTCGGGAGCATTTTCTGGGAAAGATACAACAGCAAATGCATTCTCAGATTGTCTAGCTGGATCGTTAATATTCTTAGCAGCGAAAATCGTATCAGCTCCTGGGAATACAGCAAAGCCTTGTTCATCAAAGGTAACAGGTAATGGTTCAGCAGCAACCGTCAATTGTAAAACACCACCATCAATTGCAAAGTATTGTTTGGTTTCAGGCTGACTGGCAGAAAGAATGATGTATAAGACCTTTGCTTCTTCATTATATTGTAATTCTTGACCAATAGGACCCAAGAAGAAGTAATTTACACCAGCACCTTCACGGACTGACATTAAGCCCTGCCCATTTACTTCTTCATTTTCTGAAACTGCCCGTAATCTAACTGGGATAATAGCACCTAAAGCAGATGAAGCGAATAATAAAGCGGATGTTAAAGTAAATTTCATTGTTAGTGAAAAAAATCGATAAACTAAATTTGAAGAAAAAAAAAATAAAGGAGGATTATACAAAAAAAAAACTGTCGTCTCAGAAGGAGAAATTACTTCCCCTAAATACCCCTCAAGAATTATTTTTAAATTTTTTTTTGAATCTGAAACAAAGTATGGTTTAAAGCGAGTAAACAATGAAATTCTAAAAAAAGGGTTTCTCTTCTAACCGAACAGCAAAAAATCTATTTAGTTTTTGTTTGGTTCTCGCGAGAAACTTACTAAATTTAGAATTTTCTCCTGCTTCTCTAAAAATATTCGTACATAAAAATAAAAATACAACATGACATCATTTTCCTGTTTGGGAAGTGGCGTGTTAACGTTTTACACAAAAGGTGCAGATCTAAACATTTAGCGGGTAACTGTAAACGCATTGGCTGGTGTCTCAACTTCATGTTGGAATGGGTGGTCATGATGATTTCATTTACTATATGCACTTTGGTTGCCTTATCCCTTATCCCTTATCCCTTTCAGCGGCACAGTTAATCATCCAATATCGGCCTAATCGTTTGGATTCTTACTACTGTAAATAGATAATTGCTTGTATACCTTATTTTATATGAAAGTTCACACCTGATTTGTTGACAAATGTTACCCTTGCGGGGCGGGGCGTCGCAAAGTTACTATTATATATTGATGCTGATACAAAACGTGAGTATCAGTAAGTTCATGCTCTGGGGAAATCAATCGGCATTTTTTTTAAATATAATTCTAAATTTAAATCATTGAAAATTGACTAAACCCAAGAAAAAGCTTTTTATTGCCGACTATGTAGAAGTTTTCATGACAATCTTCCCCTTCTCATTCAAAATTTCCCACAGACTCTGGCTGATGACCCCCCCCCCCCCAGCACACCAGTATACATTCCGAGTTGGAGAATATTCGCCCTCTTTCTGCTTAAGATTTCTCCATGATGAGAGGATATCCTCTATTTATTTTAGATGTGCATCAAGCTATTTTGATGACACTGTTTCCCCCACATATAGATCAACAAGAAGCTCCAACATATGCATGATATAACATTACATAATTTTTTGAAACTTATTTTTTTTTGTGGGCTTTTTTGCAACCAACGTCAATAAAATAAATTTTAGTTTACTTAATAATTTATAATTTTACAATAGTTGAAAATATCTTTTCAAATCTCGAAATTGGTTAACCCTGCCCCCCCCCCCTATTCGGAACGGGAGAACATCCACCTATTCAGAGTCTCTTGGCTTAGATTAATATTGTACTGTTTGTTGAAACTCGAGAGTTATTTCCTTTGTCACGCGTATTCGTAAACTTTAAAAAAGCACACTTCGCTAGACTGATTTTAACATTGAAATCTGACAGGGAATTGCGATGGTTTGTAAACTAAAAAAAAATCGCCTGTTAATATATCCACGTAATCGGTTTTACATTTCCATCAACGTGATCACCTGGTAACATTGTGATTCATATGTGTTACCAGTTGAGCGGGGTTCCAACACTTCGAAGGAATTCTTCTTTTTACAAAAAGTGAATGTTGATGTGCATATGTTCAATGCTTGACAAAGAAAAAAAAAATCTTATGCAAAAGAACTGCGCCATTACAAATCTAATTATATTCGAATTTATGAATATATTAAAATAAAAAACCATACCGTTGAGGATGCCACTTTCTATACACAAGGAAACAGCTATTTCTAAATTTAACCTTAAAAATAATAATAAAATAACAAATTGAATAATAATAATAAAAAAAACAAATTAATACTCCTGTTGAAATGAATACCGTAACTTTAGATGAATTCAATTCAAAATCTCAAACCACATCACCCACTGGGGGGAAATCGTTTAAGAATTATAAACAAAACTCATTTCTAATATGCAAAAACGCAAATCTAACCACGACCACCACGACACCGTAACCAGTTTAAACCTTAAACAAAATATCATCAAAATTTTGGATACGCTTTTTTTTCTCTTGAATAATCACATAATAAATAATAATAATAATAAAAATCAAATGCATTAATGGAAAGAAAACTCACTATGTTGAATGTAAGTTTCCTTTCCTTTTTGGGGTTAACATGTTGAGTGTTCCCCATTAAAATCTCTATATTTCATCCCTGCGTAAAACAAAAAAGTGAATTGCTAAGAAATTCACCTTATAAATAAAAAAAATCAAAATCAAACAAGTGGTTGAACATTCAATTGTTCAATCAACTTGAAAATGGTGGAATTTTCATCAATGAAATCATTATTGACAATATTACACAACACAAATTCATTACTGAAAGTTTCCATCAATTCAGCAAACTTTGTTGCCTTTTCAGGATCTGCACCAGCTAAATTACTACCAATGACTTTAGCCCATTCTGAAAATAAACGATAAACTTCATCTTTCCAAGCTAAGAATGAGGTCTTTTCAACAATTGTTGGTTGTAAGATTTCTTCACCTGGGAAAACACCCCAAGTAACCGCATTAATATCATCATCTCTACAATTAGTAGTCAAGTTTCCATCTTTGTCTACTGCATAATAGGAAAGAATAGAACAAGAAGCATCACCTTCAGCAGCATTATATTGATCAATCTTGCCTAACAATTTTGGAATCAAGTCTTTATGACAGAAAAATTCAAGATATTGTTTTTGATAAACATATCCATTCTTTGGACCCCAACCAAATACTTTTTCAGAAGATTTAACTGCATTTAAAGCTGGTTGAGAATTCATAGTGAAAAATCCACATTCATTTAATTTAATTAAATCATCAACAATGATTTTTGTATCTTCACCAACTGGACCATCAGACCAAGGTAAAGCTTTTAAATCCCCTTTTAAATAATTAATAATAATATTTCCCAAATCTTGTAAATTTTGTGGAATACCCCATAATTCAAGAGCTCTTTTGGGAGATTGTCTTAATAATTCACTAGCACATAAATCAATATCACCAAAAGCAGGAGATCTAGAATCACCCCATCTACCATTTGGAAATTCATCCCAACTGGCTGTTCTTGTAACATAAGAATATTTTCTATTTTGCCAGAAAATTGGACGAATTGATTCTTTTGATCTTCCAGGATTTAAAGATTTTCTCCAAGGTAATTCACTTGCCCCAACCACATCATGAGATTTAACAGCTTCAACAAGATTCAATTTTTCTAAAATCATAACTGTAGCTCTTTCTAAATTCATAGTGTAGAAATGTAAATGATTAACATAACCAGATTCAATTAATTTAGTACACATTTCACTTATTAATTCAGTACCTCTTTCTCTAACTAAATAATCATCATCTTTAATTGGTTCCAAGACATCCAAAAAATGTTGAGGAATGACAATTTCAGACCATTTGGCTCTTCTTACAAAAGTAGAATAAGTTGAAATTGGCATAATACCAGGAATAATTGGGATATTAATTCCAACTTTACGAACCTTGGAACACCATTGAATAAAATTATCAACATCATAAAACATTTGAGTAACTATAAAATCAGCACCAGCATCACATTTTTGTTTTAAATATTCTAAAGTCTTTGTGGAACAAGTTTCTTCAGGATGACCTTCAGGATAACCAGCAACACCAATATTGAAATGATCTCCATATTTTTTATGAATATATTCAATTAAATCTTTGGCATACTTGAAATCCCCAGTTGATTCAGAACCATCTAAAGGAGGATCACCTCTTAATGCCAAAATATTTTGACAACCTGATTTATAAGCTTTATCCAAAGCTTCATCAATTAATTCAATTGGCATATTAGTACAAGTCAAATGCATACAAGTTTCTAAACCTAAAGCAGATTGGGCAGTATAAACCATTTCATTAGTCAACTTGGATAATGTACCACCAGCATTCCAAGTAATATCAATAAATACCGGGTTTAAGTCATACATTCTATCCATTCTATCATACAAGTTTTGAACACCTTGAGAAGTCTTTGGAACAAAGAATTCAAAGGAAAATGTAGCTGGAGGGGCATGTGGACCCGAATGAGCTTGTTCTAACTTCTTTGAGATCTTCATGTTTGCTTTTTACTGACCCGCTGTTTGTTTCTAAAACACCTAAAGTACTTTCCTTTATGAAGGCGGTTAACTAATTATATAAAAGAAAGTGAAAAAAAAAACTTATTGATGAAAAACTTTAAATCAGCTTGTGAAAAAGTTTGAAAATTCCTCAACAAAAAATTCTATGAGTTTTTTTTATCTCGTTGACAGCGATTTTCTTCGTTTCCCCCAAAGTTTTTTTTTAAAGAAAAGAAAAAACGGCCCAGAACTTTTTCATCTTCCCCCGATACAGGGCGCATGGAAAGATTTTTCGATTTTTTTGTGTGATCTTTTTTTTTGGGTATCATCCCCATTGTTTTTTCGTATAAAACTAAACGATGAGATAAGATCAGGGATGGGAGGATACCCAGGTAAAACTTACCCGGTTTTGTATTCATTCGAATA
>JAKTZT010000039.1:0-40237 GCA_030578955.1 Hemisphaericaspora insectamans | reverse complement strand
TCCCATCCAGCTTGTCTTCCGAGATATCTGGATCATAGACGCTTCCATAATTACCTGCGCAAGGCTACAGTAATACTAACACTCCGTTATTCTTACACACTCCTGCTTTCAATCATAAATAATTTTTTCATGCGTTTGAAATTCTTCTCTCTCTGCTTCTTGCATACAAAAAAATAAATATAAATTACAAGGTAAAATCCAATTGGAGGAAATTTTCAACAGATAAAAGTTCCTCTGAAAGGGTACGTTTATTTGCGCTTTTGCTTTATTGATGGATTACATTATTATATGGTTATAGATATATGGTAGTGCAACTTTATTAAAGTGATATTAAGAAACTCAACAATTGACAGAATAAATGATCTATTTTTGCTAATTAAACAATTGAAGATCCAATTCTGTATAACAAGAATATATACAACAAAGACTTATACGTCTATCTATTAATTAAAATGGATCAACTTTTTCTGGTTCACGCGCATAGCCAAATCATAGAGCTTAGCAGTTTAAAAACAAACCCTATCTATTCTTCCAAGTATTTGATATAGATGTAGTTTGGTTAATGGCTGCAAAATACTATCCAATTCCCAAAATAAAAAACATACAAAAAACAAAATGACTCTATAACAACATTAGCCACTCTTACAAGCGATCTTCAAACAAAATATCTGGTCCCCTCTTATATATGTGCATTCAAATATCGAATAATTAATAAACTTTCAAGCATCGTCCATATGTAAAAGAAACACAATGACTCTATAGTAACACCGGTGGCAAGCGATCGTCAAACAAAATATCCCCTCATCCTCCATAAAATGTAAGTAAAAATATCCAAACTCAGCTAACTCTCTTTTTCTTGCTTGGCCTCCTTTCTTTAATCATCATTACCATCAACTCCCATTTCTTTAAATATATCACCAATCCTAACTTCTCTTTGATCAGCAATCATTCCTATTAATCCCAATGCAATATCCTTAAATTCATTATATTGATTTAATTGTTTTATATATCGTTTTATAATAATTTCAGGTTCATTATCACCATCTAATTCAGAAATTAGGTTAGCACATTGTGATTCTAGATCATTTATCTTTTGTTCGGTGTTTATGGTTCTATTACTTGTTGTTGAGTTTTGCGAATCTGTTGTATCAAGTGGGGTTGGTTCTGTTGTGATTGGTGTATGGTCTCCTACTACTGGTACAAATGATGTATTTGGTGTATCTGTTGATGAAGATGAAGATGCTGGACTAGATGACAGAGTTCTTGTAGGTAGATTATGCATGGTTTTTGGAGGTATGTTTCTATGTATGGTGACGGGGATTGAGGTTGTTTCAAAGGTATATGGAAAAGAAAGTGTGAATCTAGACCTTTAAATTATAACCTTGTTCTTTAGAAGAAGAGACTGAAGAAAGAGAGAATAGCAATTCATCAAAGAAGTGAAAACTAAAAATAAGAACTGTATCAACAACAACAAAAAAAATTTAGTTTGTAATTTGACAGCAACTGTTGCAAAAACAAAATTGTCTCTTTACATCATTTTTTTTTTGTTGTTAAACTGTACATTAACGTCATAAAACAAAGAGAACTAATTACCAACAATTGGAGTATCAAACGTTTTTTAGTGTGACTTTTTTTTTCTATCTTAATTTTTCATAACTCATCCCTCTCCATTGTGCATTACTCTGTTTGCATTGTGTAATGTATTTGCCATATTCAAATACACATGAGTGATGAATTTAAAATCGACGGTGAAGATCTACTTTTGTGATAACCATATCCGCGATTTGATTTTCTATCAAAAGTCGTGTTCGAAAACCCAATCATTACAATAAGTGGGAACCTACCAATTAATCTAAAACTTGTTAGTTTAAACGAGACTGGCTATGGATTTAACAATATCAACTTTTGTTCTCATTCCAACTCTTCATCTCACATTAAAGACTCTTTTGAAAAAAAAAAACGAAAAGAGTGACCAATGCAAACTAAAAAGCTCAAGATGAGGCCAGATAACGCTAATCAAAGTGCAGTCATGTTCAACACTTCGTGCCAGTTCAATACGTGGCTATGTGCAAGAAGAAAACATTTAACTTTTTCTCATTTCTCTGTTTAAAGTTTTTGTGACAAAAATCTTATTTTTTGGCGGCTCAATGCTACATAATTTGCAGTCAAAAGGAACCCCCCCCCCCCACAACATTTCTATTTTAATTAACCAATCCTAATTGCTTCTATAAAAAACAAAAGTTCAATACCCAGTTTCTAGTGGAGTTGGAACAGCAGGTAATTCATTCCCTCGTCTACCCTTTCTAATCTTATCAACAGCTGTTGGTGTAAGCTTGATATCCTCCACTTTAAAATAATTACCACCGCTATCACTGCGCCGAGATTTCTGAACTTCTTGCACATAATGACCACTCAGCCCTTCCGAATAAATACTCACAGCAGGACTGATACTATAGTTATTATTAGCATTGGAATTATATTGTTGTCTAAACGACCAAATCGTAGAATCTAAATCGTAATCTCCGCTTGAAAAAGCTCTTCGGTGGTATTCAGAATCGGATGCGCTCCTTAAATGATGAGCTTCTTGTTCAACTGGGTAAGGTGCTGATTCGCGTGAAGAAATAGATCTGCTGGTATTAGACGAGCTTTGCCTCTTGAGCTTGGATGATGATGATAAAGCCTTTAACTTTGTTCGTATTTTCCGATTGTGAATTTCTTGGTTTGGACCTTGGTGAGTAATTGATGGTGGCAGTGTTGATTTTTTTGTTCTTGCTCTTGTTGGTTGATCAGACGACGACGAGGATGACGACGTATTTGTTGTAACTACTGCCTTGGTTATAATTGCCATAATCATGGATAATAAATTCAATATTGGTTCCAATATAAACGTATTATTTTGATAACGACAATTAATTGGTCTTGAATAGATGGTGCCCAATTGATTCAATTGGTGAGTTAATGAATTTAATTTAACACTGTTCAAAATTGGTTGTAGATACTTTTCTTCATAAGCCTTAAAATTTTCAAAGCTTAAAAATAATCTAGTTATAATAAAATGGTTTACTATTCCCATAGTATTATCATTACTATAAAATAACCATACTTTACTAATAGTAAGCACAATCGAAAATATTGGGTTATTGATGAAATTATATTCAATTGATTGTAGGAGCATATAATATAACCAATAGTTTAACAAGAATCTATACGAATCTGCCAGTAATTTACCATTGGAATCCAATGACTTGATAGATAATACAAACGGTATAATTGTTGTTAGTAGACTTGACGCTATATCTATTAGGAATAACATCTTTTTTATGGTTGTTGTTGTTGTTGTTTTGATGATTCTTTCGAAGAAGTGGAAAATGAGCCAAATATAAAATTATTGGAATGTATGTTGCTTTTTATATAAATGCCAATTATAAATTGAAGAAATCTTAACCAAAAAAAAAATAATATCAAAAAAAATAAGATGTTTGAAAGTATGACGGGTAATAATTTTGCTATTTGTGGGGCGGGCTTATTGATGAGAGAAGAGATGAGATATATTTCCTTCAATGACTTGTTTTTTACTGATCGAGAATGTTGGTCACCCTCTATCTTGAGCTAATTTATTTTGATCTTTCTGAAACTATAATAACACTAGAAAGGTTAATATCGTTCAAAATGAGTGATTAAATTTTCGCAAAAAGAGTTTTACAAGGGCATAACTAAGAATGTACTAATGGGAGCAGTCACCCCCCTGATTGAAAAAAAAAAATATTAATTATTTAAAAATTCCCACATTTTTTGGCACATTACGTCATGCAACGTCTTTTTCTGTTTTGTTCCGATTTTTTTTTAATGTCGCAACTCCGATTTTCCCACACACGCACACAAAAAGAAAATCATTACACCAATTATGCAACTAACACACACTTATTACAGAATCGGTCTAATATCGCTCAAAACCAAATTTCACATCCAATGCGCTCTCAATTAGGATTAATAATCTGCATGAACTTGTTCCTGTTCTTTTTTGGTAAAGGTAACTTCTTATTTTACTAAGTTTACATATCCATATATACATACTCTTTTCTGGAATATAAGGCCTGTTTATAAATCCAATTGCGCTTTTAGTTTCTCCAATTTTAATTGAGTTAATCTTAATATTTCCTTCAATTCTTCCTGACTATATTTTGCAGTCAAATCTTCTTCCTCGTCTACTGCCACCTCATCGTCAAGTTTCAAATTCAACTTTCCATCACTTCTCTCATGTAACCATTTCCATATTGATACCTCTTGTTTTCTAATCATCTTCTCATTATGCATTGCTGTGTCAACCGATGGAATAATCAAATACTTATCATCTTTAATTTTTATATGGGATATATAATTGGCACTTTCGGGAATAACATCAATTAAATTAGCAGTTGGTGCACTTGTAAATACTTTATTAAACAACGTCAACAATATCAAGCTCCCAATAATCAATATTATGAGCCCTTTAACAATCCCACCAATAAATGAAATTGGCACCAATTCCCCAATTGACTCAACCAAATCGATAAATTTCCCACCAATAGACTTCTCCTCTGGTTTAACCTCAGCTTTAGGTCCTTCCTCTTCCTCCTCTGGACTCTTTTCTTTCTTGGCACTAATAGTCCCCTTTCTCCCCCTAGTCTTTTTCTTTGATGGTTTCTTATCACCTTGAGCAATCATTTGATTCAAGGATTCTATCATCGATTTCATTGACTCCTTCTGGCCATCGATACTCCCCTTTTCAATTGCGCTCTTAAGCCACGATTTCCCACTCCATTCTATAGTAGTTATTACATAGATTTTGGTTTGGTTTTTCTCAGCCCAGCTGAAAAACATACGTGTCTTGATTTGAAATGAATTCCCACTGGGGACATCGGGTGTTTGGGTAGTCTGTTCAACTTCATAACCTGATTCAGGAGAGTATTTGATGACTTTATCTTGGATATTACATTTGGTTTGTTTTGGTCCAATACTCCCACCTAATGGTTTTGTATAACTATAACTACGTTCCTTATTATCTTTATTTAATCCAACAATTGATGATTCGGAAATATCAAAGTTCTTTTGATCCTTTAATATAGAAATATATTTTGATTTATCGGGACCAAAAAGAAGTTGGAAAATCACACCTGGTGGAGCTTTTAAAATTTCTTCAGCAATGAAGACATCGTTAGATCCCTTCTCATATCCATTCTCGGTTGGGGCATGTGAAAGTGGTCCGATTGCCGGCAATCCTTTAAACGTAGTAGTTTTACTAGTTTCTTTTTCCACATCACTTGAATTGCTTTCATTATTATCTCCATCTTTACCTGACTTCTCCTTTTCTTCATTACCGTCAACATTATCATTATTCTCAATCAGTTCAGCATCACTTTCATTCTCCCCAGAAAAATCACCAAACGATTCGTCTTCCCTGATTCTACTAGTATCGTCAGACATTATTGGACTACCCTCTTCCTCATCACTACCAATACCACTGCTTGTTGTGGGATGAGAAATGCCAGAAAGTTTAGATTCTCCTCGTCTCCTATATTTCGCATTTAAATGACTAGTTAATTTTTGAGGATCGATGTCTGAATTTTCCAATAATACACGATGCCATACATTGGTAATTAATTCAAATGTAGTATCACGACTTAAAAAACTAGCAAACACATATTTATGATGTAATGTACGAATTATCATCCCATTGGGAAATAAAACTGCTGTGGACTTCTTTTCGATTTGAATAACTTCTTGCAATGGAATCATGATATTAGTTACCCACCCTAAGATATTGGAGTTGAAACAAATAAAGTGGTCACTAAGATACATTTTCCCCTGAACCAATATATCTTTAGATACTGCACAACTGAAATCGTCAATTAATTTCTCACTTGGTGGTAATTTCTTAAATACTTGGTGAAAATCTTTATTTCTTTTCTGTTGTGCATGTTTGATTTTTTTATTATAATCAATTATATGATCCAATTCTTCATCTGATGTTATATTCTCATCGGTGCCATTATATTCATCGGTGCCCTCATGCGTTGTATCGGCAATACTTCTCGACACCACTTCTGAATGACTATTATCACTCCCAATAGTATTCATTTCTACCATTGACGAACCTCTTCTTCTTCGTGTAGTAAGAGCAGCATTCAGTGATGCTGCTGTGTTGTTTAATGGAAGATGAGTACCAGATAAAGTACTCCTTCTAGAACGTTTCAATAAATAGGGTGAATTTGTATTATTTATGTTTTTATCTGGACTCATCGCTCGTTTTAGTCCTTCCATACCCTGTGCTCTTGTATCTGGGAATTCCTCATCCTTCTCAGGGCTAATGAAATCAGAAAGACTTAAATCTCCATGTCCTAATGTATTCAAAGGTGATTCCCTAACAGGCTCAAACAGAACTTCTTGAGCTGATAATACAGAAGAGACATCATTGCCATGTTTTGATTCTATTTCATCTGTTAAAACTCTATCGACATCTGGCTTAAGGTGTTCATCCTTCCCATTTAGCCAGGTGTCTAATTTATTCGAAAATGAGGAATGGTGCACTGGGTCTCCATTTGGTGGAGCACTTGACGATATCTTGTTGGCAGCCGCACTTATTATTGATGAAAAGAATCCATTGGATTCTGGTTTTTGAGGCTGTTGTTGTGATTGCTTTAAAGAAGCGTGCTCGGATACCAGACCTGAGCCAATTATAGAATCGGTCGATGATTGCTTTTGCATGTGTGCTGATGCACCCACTGTCTGCCGTCTTTCAGAGGCTCCCTCATTGACTCGTTTCAAGGGACCAGTGTTTGATCTTCTTGATTCGGTGTTATTAGCTATATTTGCGTTAGGATGTACATCTGACAGTGATACAATTGAATTATTCATGGTTGAAATAATATCTGAATCTAAATCAATTGGGGGGGATGATGATAATGAGAACTGCTTGGGAATAAGATGTCGTGTCTCTATTGTTGGTGAAGTATCAGATTCGATTGAAGATTTACGACTACCAATTAATTTATGTAGCTTTTGTCTTACCTTTGATTTGATCTCCTTTCCTTCCTCTTCGTCTAATCCGTTTCCTTTTGTTGATGAATTTCGTTTCATGGTATGGAAAAAAAATGCTAAGTTTTTAACCACCGCGTGTCAGTTAACAGGAAAATTTTAAAGGAGAGAGTTAAAAATATGACTAAGAAAAATCCAAACCTTGATATAAAGCTAAGAAAACTGGAGGGTTCTTACCTTTGTTAACTCAATAGATCGATAATAGCGGTGAGCATGAATATATCAATTGAACAGAAAAGGGGAAAAAAAGATATAATAGTCATTTACTTTCTCGTAAATTTCATTTCCATTGCCCACCAGATATTTTATTATTTTTCTTTTTACACTCCTTGCTCCCCATTGGCTTTCAATTGCTTGCTACCTAATATTTGGAATGATTAAAAACTATTTCGTTGAATTAATAAATATATATACTTTGTTAGAAGTTTAATTAAATGCACACTAGATGCTCCGTTTCCAGCATTCGTACCACTTTCTAGTAGGGAAGTTAAGGTTCGCTCGCTTAAAGCATTCTTTCGTAGATCACAAAATCGGGCTACGGTGCCACAATAGCACACGCCAAGTGTGTGGTTATTTAATTTTAAAATGCTTCAAGATTCCTAGTTACGATAAAAAATTAATTAATGAGGTTTAAACTCTAACCTGATCTTTACTAAGATCAATTCAAGGAGAAATATTGTACTAATTGATACTACAAATTTTTATTTAATTTAAAAATCAAAAGGACAACGACATAATAAATGATAATTATTCTATAAAAATGGGCAACGATAACGAAGAAGAAAATATATAAATTATAGTACAGCAAACCAACAAACTAAATTCTAACAAGCTTAGAATAATGGTCTAAGTAAGTTGAAGGTTTCTTCAGTTAATTTTTCATTGGCATCATAATCAATACTGAAGGCAGTAACGGAAGTACGACAGTTGGAGTGTTGGACAATAGTGTTTTCAGATGGTAAGCTACAGTCACCATTCATGCAAACTTGTAAAGCTTTAGCAGCATCAACTGGTTGGTAAAAGTCAAATAAGTTGGTAGATGGGTTGAATTTCAACGAGATACTGGTGGTGTCCTTACCAGAGAATCTAGTCTTGGTCCATTTTGGATCAGTACAGGTTGGATCATCATGACCAACAGCTGGGAAGTTTACATTAAGACCAACACCTAATGGTAAAGCACGTTCATTGTCACCTTGGGCTTGGAAAACTGTGTCAACGAATTCAGCAACCTTTTCACCTAAAATGGTAGCAGCAGCCATTGGATCGTTTAAATTTAAGTCATCCTTGAAGAAGGTATTGTTGGTGTTGTTACCAGAGAAGGCAATGGCTGGAATATCTCTGTAAACAGCGTTATAAGCAGCACCAATAGTACCAGAACCAGTGAAAGCAGTAGAAGCTAAGTTATCACCTTCATTTGGACCCGAAACAACTAAATCAATCTTATTAATGTTAAAGTGGGTTGGTAAAAGGTATGAAGCACCGAAAGCAACACAAGAAGCTGGAGTACCGTTGAAGTACCAAATGTGGTCATCGTCAACTTCGTGACCCCAAGATGGAGAACCTGCTGGTGGGTAAGCAAAACCGCCATCAGTTTCCAAAGTAGGAGTTTCTGGGAGATCGAATTTACCGCCGAAACCAGATCTTTGGGAAACTGGAGCAACCATGTAAACATCGTGACCGTGTTCCTTTAATTTGTAGTAAGTGGCTCTGATGTTAGTAGCAGCCCAACCATCATCGTTAGATAAAAGAATAGTCTTAGCGAAAGCACCAGAAGCTAAAAGTAAAGTAGCGACGGAAGTAATGAATTGCATAGTTGAGGTTATCTGTTATTGTATAGTGAAAGTTGGAAAATCTTAAATCTAAAAGTGGGTATTGCAGATTATTTATAGTTGAAAAACTTGGGCTCTTAATTGCCTATTACATGTGCATCTCTCAATAGTGATTTACCCGATGCACTAAAATCTCGTATGAGTTAATAAAGCAAACAATTAATTTCCAAGTACAATATCCGTTTGTTAATTAGCATTCCATTGTCGGTTGGATCAAAAGATTCAGCTGTATTGTTTGTGCATGTTGTAAAGCTGCAAAAAATCACGGGCATAAAAAATAATGATTTCTTTTTCTCTGATCACTTTATGAGATATTTTTTATGCGAGTTCCGATTATTTTTTTTACTATCGCGAACGTGGTCTGTGGCTTAGGTAGATTAGATCCATTATTGTCTTTCAAGCAAATACCTGTTTGTACAATTACGTTCAGAAATGGGAACTTATCACAAGGGTGTTCTTGTAGGGTTTGTCAATTGTATTGTTTACATGTTCCCTTCCCAGTCTCGAAAGAAGTTCAAAGGTTGAATTTTATGGGAGGAGATTTTTCAATTTCGTTTTCAAGTTCTGTATATCCTAAATCATTTGCTTTCTGGGACTAATTACTTGGGAGTCACTCAGCTGGTAATGGACATGAGGACTAACAAAGCAAAACAGTTGCTCGTCGGATGTAATAATCGGAAATGAACAGCTGGGATATGTATAACCCCGAGATTTTTCTGAACGTGGGGTTCCTGATTATTTTCTATTTTAAATTATAGTTAGATTATAATTTGTTTGTACCTGTCTGGGCTTCTGACTGGCTTAAATCGTATGTGTGGTAGTTTTTGTACTCTTTTATTCCCATGTGGTTATATTTTAAACTGAAATGACTCTGATCCGAACTTGTATCTAGAAATTCCCGGGCGGAATTCTTGCCGACATCTTTCAAGAATCCACATGTGTTTTCAACTACCACCAATGAATTTTAGCAAAATGTGTGACTGGCCTGGAAGACTGCTTTAGAGATGATATTTGATCATACATCTATTGTTAAGAATTAACTAGCTACATACTCTTAGTTCTTACTACTTTGCATGGTTTTTTAGGATAAATTCAAAATAGTTCAACTCGAAATAAATATTAATTCTCAATGAGAAGCGCTGGCATCTCTATTCTTAATATCATAGCTTTCTTCTTTGGTTTAAACATGGTATGATGAGTTCACTACAAATTTCTCCCAATTAAGAATTGCTCTAAACTATTTACAATGAAAATTATTGTATTAAGAAAATTTTCTGAATATAAGAAGATAACGTCCGAAGAAATGGATTGCATAAAACAGGCAACGATTGAAAAGAAAATAAAAGAGTCGCTCTAATCATTAAAATGTTAGATTCTTACTTAAAAGCCAATTCAGAAGATTGGTCTAAGCAAATTGAAGGCTTCTTCAGTTAATCCGTTGTTGGCGTTGTAATCAATACTGAAGATGGATACTGATGATGCACATTGATTTGCAACGATATAAGATTCTGATGGCAAATCACATGGACCATTATTACATGCCTTTAAAGCAGCACCAGATTGGTAACTGAAAACAAAAATATTGGAAGTCTCGTTGAATGTAACATCTGGAGATACAGCAGCGGTACCAGTTAATCTTGTTTGGACCCATTTTGGATCAGTACAGCTTTCGTTTTGGTAACCAACAGGTGGAAAGTTAACATTGACACCGACACCTAATGGCAAAGCACGTTCATTATCCCCTTGAATCTGAAAAAGAGCATCAACAAGTTCAACAATTTTATTGGCGTAGATAGTAGATGGTTCTAAGTCGTCAGACAAGTCCAAATTGTCCTTGAAGAAGGAGTTGTTACTGTTAGCACCAGAAAACGCAATAGCTGGAAGGTCTCTGTAAACAGCATTGTATGTAGCTCCGATGGTACCGGATAAGGTGAATAGGCCCGGGGACAAGTTTTGACCTTCATTTGGGCCCGAAACTACTAAATCAATCTTATCAACGTTGAATTGAGTTGGTAAAAGATACGAAGAACCAAAAGCAACACAAGAAGCTGGAGTACCGTTGAAGTACCAAATGTGGTCATCGTCAACTTCGTGACCCCAAGATGGAGAACCTGCTGGTGGGTAAGCAAAACCGCCATCAGTTTCCAAAGTAGGAGTTTCTGGGAGATCGAATTTACCGCCGAAACCAGATCTTTGGGAAACTGGAGCAACCATGAATACGTTATGGCCAGCTGCCTTCAATTGAGCGTATGTGGCTCTGATGTTGGTAGCAGCCCAACCATCATCGTTTGTTAAAAGGATTGTTTTAGCCAAAGCTGTAGAAGCTAAGAGTAAAGTAGTAATGGAATTGATGAATTGCATTTTTGTCAGTTCTTTTTCGTAGGTTGGTATGAAGTAGTTGGTACATTAAAAGAAAGCTTACGTGTCGATTCCAATCTATTTATACTTTTGAGTAGAAGAAATTTCATCTCATCCCCTTCTTGCCCACACAGTAGACTATTTGATAATATTTTTATTGATGTTCCATTAGCACCTCGTGTAAGAGGAGACAACTCAGCATGTTAATAATAGGTTCCAGCACATGGGTTATTGTTAATTTTCGACTTTTCATTGTTGGATTAAAAGTACGGGGGGTTTAGAATTTAACTTGCATTGCTGCAAATCAATTAAAAAGTCTAAAACTTTATTATCAAAAGGACAATTAATTATTTATTATTTTTAGGCAAATTTCATTTGATTATTTTGATGGTCTTAATTGGAGAGAGGGGTTGTTGATAACCTTCTACGTATATGGTTTTATTGTTGGGATTGATCGAAACCAAATTAGTTGGTATTGGCTACCAGACTTGTGATCACCACATGGCTTCCGATGCATTGACTGTTTGTTTCAAAAAAAATGCTCCCACTATCAGATAGGCTGCCGCTGAGGATATTTTTTAGACATGTTGAATAATGGATAACTCATTTTTTCGATAAAACATTTCATAAAAACTTCTCAATCTTCAAAAATCTCTATGTTATTTTAGCTCGTTCAAGTAACGCAAGGGTCAGAAATGTTAGCATCACTTTGCCAACCACTTTGTTTGATCCGACTAAGATTAAATTATTGAGGAAAAACGGTTGTTACTTTTTGAGATGAGATGGACTATTGTTAAGTATACTTTAAGGGTGAGCAGACTAGTTCCGGGGTTGTTTAGATCAAATCTAGTTTTATTTTTTCCGATTTTTTTTTATTGTTGGTGAACGTGGGCTATCCATGCAATTGGAGCCGATATTTTTAATAGCACTTTCCACGCCTCGATTATGCACAGTTTTTTTTCTCTTAGGGGAATTGGCTAGTTGGGAATGTTAACAGCTTCATAGATTATGTTTTAAACTTTTTTTAATCCATAGCCTTGTGAAAAAATGTCAATTCTTAGAGAGCCCTTTTGATCGTAAATATCCCATCAAAATGGCATGCCCAAACATTTCCTATAGTAAGTTCTACCACTAGCAACAAAATATCATCGTGTGACAATCTTGTAATATCAACACAATTCATTGTTAAACATAAACAATCAACATGGATTGTATTCTTTAAAATTAGCTGACAAGTTGCCGGGTTTTTCTTGCTCTACTTTTGTGGAATCCCCCATGCTTTTCAAGCTATTTCGAGCTGCAAGCCCATTATTCAATATTTTCAAAAAAAAATTGAGCGAATTCAACTAATTGATAGAAGGCAGCAAACAGGTGTTGTCCTTTTTCTCCTTTTGATTTCAACGTTTCGAATGGTTGAAAAAGAATTGGGAAATTTTCACAAAAGTCTTGCAAAAAAAATTAAACACAGTTGTTTTTCCAACTAAACCAATCGGTTATCAACAAGACGTATTCAAATGACAGTCCCGTTGCTCCTTGTTCAATGACTTACACCACTTTTACACCAGCAATAAATCTCCTTATCCTCTCCTGTTATAGAACTATTTACCGATAAGTCTGCAGAATTGTTCATCCACACTTACAGCCCAGTAAAAGCTTGTAGTTAGATTTACAAAAAATACGTTGTTCGGATGTTTATTGGTAATATATAAATCTATAATAAATTCTAAAATGAAATATAAAAATACAGAAATGTTTCAGAAGGGTAACGTCAAGGAATAAATTAGAGTAGTGTAAATCAGCCAATGGCTCACTTGTATAAGGCTGCCAAAGAATGTTGAACTTGGTTAGTTAGTGGAATGTTAGCATCGTAATCAATACTGAAAACAGAAACAGAAGCTGCACACTCATTGGCAACAACCCAAGTTTCAGATGGTAAACTGCAGATACCTTCTTGACATTCTTGTAAAGCAGCACCGGAAGTGTAACTAAAAACAAAGAGATTGGAAGTGGCATTATAAACAACGTCAGGAGCTATGGCAGACTTACCAGTGAGTCTTGTCTTAGTCCACTTTGGATCGATGCAAGTTTCATTTTGGTAACCAACGGCGGGGAAGTTAACGTTAAGACCGACACCTAATGGTAAAGCACGTTCATTATCACCTTGAACTTCAAAAAGAGCCTTAACCAATTCGACAACCTTGTTAGCATAGATAGTGGATGGTTCCAACTTGTCACTTAAATCCAAATTATCTTGGTAGAAGGAGTTGTTGCTGTTAGCACCCGAAAAGGCAATTGCTGGGATATCTTGGTAGACTGCATTGTAAGTAGCACCAACAGTACCGGAAATGGTAAATAAACCCGGTGATAAGTTGTCACCTTCGTTTGGACCAGAAACCACTAAATCAATCTTGTCAACTTTGAAGTGGGTTGGTAAAAGGTAGGAAGCACCAAAAGCAACACACGAAGCTGGAGTACCATTGAAATACCAAATGTGATCATCATCAGAGTCATGACCCCAAGATGGAGCTCCAGCTGGTGGGTAGGAGAAACCTCCGTCAGTTTGCAATGTTGGAGATGTTGGGAGATCAAACTTACCACCGAAACCAGATCTTTGGGAGACTGGTGCAACCATATAAACATCATGACCTTCTTCTTTCAATTGGTGGTAAGTAGCTCTGATATTGGTGGCAGCCCAACCATCATCGTTAGTTAAAAGAATAGTCTTAGCGAATGCAGTAGAAGCTAAAAGCAAAGTAGCAATGGAGTTAATGAATTGCATAGTTGTGATTTTGTTGATTGGTAAGTCTGAAAACTCAGGAGAACAAAACTGCTGTTAGTGGGTGAGTATTTATAATTTTCGAAATTGTGTAGTAGAATCGAGTGTGATGTGAAAAATTAATTTTGGTTGATCGCTGACCTCGTGTGCTTGAGATCTTTCCAAAGAACTTCATAATAAGGCATCATAAATCAAAGATAATTGTTTGTTGATAATTAATTATTGTTGCAAAAATATTTTTTTTCCTGCTCCATTTCAGACTAAAAAATAAATGATTATTTTTTTCATTTCTATTATTAGAAACGTGGGATGGCTAATCTAAATTGTTGATTAAAAAAATTAGTATAACTGTGGTAAGGGGTCACAGGGGAACTTGACAAAGCAGGTTGAATCTGCCCGAGCTAATTAGTTTTGCATCTAAATTCAGTTTCTTCTAGGAAGACTTCTTAGAACGTATTAACCCACTAGTTTGGTTCTTTCCATGTAAAATATGACATATACTGTTGCAACAGCTTGGATGGTCTCTCTGTGATGAAAGACTGCTTGCATCAGTAATACCGAATTATTTGTGATATCTATAGCGCAAGAGAAACCAATCTAAGGACCTGCATATAAGTTGGGGCTGGATTGTAATCACAAAACCGCTGTTGTTGTAAAAAACGCATACCATCCCCCATAAACACGTTTATGCTGCTTCACGCATTATATATATATGTGTATAAATTGGCTTGGTATTATTAGAAGCAATTCTAGTGAGCAGAAGAAATATGCAGTTTTTGACTCGGTTTCCAAGTCCTGGTTATTCAAAGAGATACGTGCTTGGATCCCAATTCAAGGTTCATGTTTGAGAGTTGTTTTGGAACGACAGGTTAACGAAATGAGTAAGATCTTGCAAAAGATTCATCTGGAGCTAATCAGTTTGGGTTATCGAGCATAACAAAATTTTCGTAATTTTTTTTTTTTGTGAAACTTAGCTTCCAAAGTTGGACCTCTTTTGCAGCAGGGCCAAGCGACAGAACACCTGTAATAAGGAAAACTAGTCTTCAAATGATGATGCTTCTACGATCACTTCTTTCGTTCAACTCCCCAGCAATATTTCGGAATGCACGTTTGGTTAATTCTTACCATTCTAGTTAATTTACTCTTAATGGCGGTGGGTAACCCACTCCCAATCAAACCGCCATCACAGGATCCATTCTATTCTCCTCCAGAAGGATACCAAAATGCAAAACTTGGAGACATCTTGTCACATAGATATGTTCCTACTAGACTAGCAAGTGCACTCTTGCCAATTGAAGTTGAGAACGCCTGGCAATTACTAATCAGGTCTGAAGATTCATTCGGAAACCCCAACGCAATTGTAACTACCATCATAGAACCATTCAATGCCAATCCCAATAAAGTTCTCTCATATCAAACTTACGAGGATTCAGCAAATATTGATTGTTCCCCATCTTATGGTTTTCTCTACGGGTCCCTGCTAGCTACTATTGCTACACAATCTGAAATGCCATCAATTGCCATGGCTCTACTAAATGGATATTACGTAGTTAGTCCAGACTATGAAGGTCCAAAATCAACCTTCACTGCCGGCTGGCAATCAGGTAAAGCTGTTCTCAATTCAATCCGTGCTGCTTTGCTGTCGTCTAATATTACTGGGATTAACAAGAGTGCCAAGGTTGCAATGTGGGGATATTCGGGAGGTTCATTAGCATCTTCATTTGCAGCCTCAATACAACCATCATATGCACCGGACTTGAAGCCTAATTTGATTGGAGTTGCATTAGGTGGATTCGTTACAAACCTTACGGCAACTGCTGAAATCGTAGATGGAACCCCTTTCGCGGGAATTATTCCAAATTCACTAATGGGTTTAGCAAATGAATACCCAGAGTTTGAGGAGGAATTGTTTAAGGAAGTTAGCAGTAAGGAACACCTATCCATTTTGTTGGATGGAAGGAAATATTGTATGGCTCCCTCAATTATCAGCCACTTTGGAAGGAAGTTTTTTGATGGCTCGTCGCCCGTCTTTGCTAATGGGTTTGGAGTGTTAAAAAATAGAGTGCTCAATGATGTAGTAACTGAGAACTCGCTAGTAAGCTTAGCAGGAGAACTAATTCCGGAGATTCCAATCTTCGTATATCATGGGAGGAGGGATAACGTTGTTCCAATTGTAGGCGCTAAGAGTGTTTATGAACAATGGTGCGAAATGGATGTTGGTTCATTGGAATTTGCTGAAGATATGACTGCTGGACATTTTTCGGAAACAATTGCAGGCGCGCCTGCTGCGTTTACTTGGATAGAACAAAGATTTGACGGAATGGAACATGTTAAGGGTTGTGTACACAAATCTAGAACATCCAACTTTCGTTACCCTGGAATCGCGCCAGCCACTCTAAGTTACTTCAGGAGTTTGTTTGAAACCTTTCTTAACGGACCTCTTGCTTCTTTTGACGATGCAATGTTTCCTTAGTAGGGCCATTATGATGAAAAGAGAAGGTAAATTCCGGGAAATCCATACCAATTAGACATTTCTGTATATTATTGTTTTGTTAAAATCTTACATATTTTACCTGCTACCAGTAATTCTGTTTACTTGTGTCTCGAATTCGGATATTTCTATCAGAAAACGGCAATTGTGCTGTTAATCACTATTTTCTATTTTCAATTAAATCTGTCGCCAAAAGCTTCCAGGCTTTATTCTCAGGCTGGGTGTGTGTATGGGAGGGAGTGGGGGTGTGGGATGTCTCCTCTATTAACTACCTTGATTAGAGGATCATATGATTCAATAGTAATTAGTTTAAGGCTGCCCCTGACATGGTTCAAAACAGGAAACTTTTGTTCTTATAATCTACAGCTAGTGAAGATAGATGAAGTATCCATTAAGATTGTTGAAATGATAAAAAGGTTCAATAGGATTACGTAATCAATGAGATGATTGAAAACATGAAAACGAGGGTATAGATGTAACATTAATAGCCAATAAAATCTTCTCTATAATTTACAATGACACTTCCAATTAGTGTTCCTTTTCTCATCCACCAAGTAAAGGTTGTGCATTTTCTGTATCTGAATTGACAGTTGAACTTTCCTCAAGATACAGCCACCTAACCCACACTTTGAAACTGCTGATAATTGTGGACGTTTCGTTATTGAACAAATTCCATCGATCCATTATTAGCGGACGAAGAAACAGCAACAATTACCGTACTTGTAACCAAGAGTTTCTATTACACCGCGGATAAATGGAATTTCAGATTATTAAAAAAAGCTCGAGGTAAAATTATCATAATCGATACAGCCCATGGGAGTTATTACGAGAGTGGGGTACTAGCAGAAATTCAAATGATCAACAATGGGACTAATTACTGCGCATTGAACCTACATGTTCTTTAAACAACAATTTAACACAACGAGTAGCCTCGGGTATTTCTCGTAATTACTTTTATAATTACGTGATTGTGTTTGGAAAATTGAAAGGGGTTTAACTAAATTGAGTATTATATTTTGTAAATGGAAGATTTCAGTAATCTTGGTAATAATTCTCGCTAGGTTCATTTATGATTCGTGGCTTCACACATTGTTTCAACGGCCACTTAACAATGACAGATAAAAAAAAAAGATTTTGCAATTCCCAACCATTCCAGATCAGGAAATTTGCAGCAACAAAAGAGGGTTGACAAGATCAACAACAGAACAACAAGCATATAAATATCACGCAAAGTCCTTCAAGATATCTCTAGAAAATGTATCAGAATCAACAGCATCAAGATGCAATTCCAAATTTTCTTATTTGTCATTCTTTCGAATTTCTTTGCTGGGGTTTCGGGTATATCACTTTTCTTAAAGGCACCATCTCAAGATCCCTTCTATACTCCTCCAAAAGGATTTGAAGCAGCTAAAGTTGGTGAGATATTATCCATTAGAAAAGCACCTGCCAAATTATCAAACACATTTTTGCCAATTGATGTGAAAAATGTTTGGCAAGTCTTGGTTAGATCTGAAGATTCATTCGGAAACCCAAATGCTGTCGTGACTACGGTTATAGAGCCATATAGCTCCAACCCTAATAAAGTTATTTCATATCAAGCTTACGAAGATTCTGCTAACATTGATTGTTCACCATCGTACGGGTTCCTTTTTGGAGCGTCTCCCGACACAATTGCAACCCAAACTGAAATGCCTTTCGTTATTATGGCTTTAAAGAATGGTTATTTTGTTGTTACACCAGATTACGAGGGTCCCAAATCAGCCTTCACTGCAGGTTGGCAATCAGGTAAAGCGGTGCTTAATTCAATCAGGGCTATCTTAAACTCAACAGATATAACTGGGATCAACAAAGATGCAAAGGTTGCTATGTGGGGTTATTCAGGAGGATCATTAGCCTCATCATTCGCCGCTTCGTTACAACCAGCTTACGCTCCTGAGTTAAAGCACAATTTAATTGGAGTTGCTTTGGGTGGCTTTGTCACTAATATTACAGCTACTGCCGAGATTACGGATGGAACTCCATTCGCAGGTCTTATTCCAAATGCTTTAATGGGTCTTGCAAATGAATACCCTGAATTTGAAAAGAACTTATTCAAACAAGTGAGCAACCCTATCCAAAGATTAGCATTGCAAAATGGCAGAAAATACTGTATGATTCCAGCAATGGCGCATTACCTTGGAAGACAATTCTTTGATGGTGTATTCCCTGTGTTCCCAAAGGGTTTCGGAATTTTGGAAAACAATGCCATTAATGAAGTTATCAACGGGAACTCATTGGTTACATTAGCTGGAGACATCATGCCAGAAATTCCAGTTTTTGTTTACCATGGTAGTTTGGATCGTATTGTTCCAATTGTGGGTGCCAAAAGTGTTTTTGAGCAATGGTGTAATAAAAATGTCACTTCTTTAGAATTCGCTGAAGATCAAACTGCTGGACATATCTCTGAAACTGTCGTTGGTGCACCTGCCGCTTTTACTTGGTTACAAGAAAGATTTGATGGAAAGGAACCTGTTAGGGGTTGCGTACATGAAACTAGAGCGTCCAACTTTCTTTATCCTAGAATTCAACCTGCAACATTAAGCTTTTTCAAAGGCCTTTATGAAACCTTGCTTGACAGCCCCCTTGGTCCAATGGATGACTCTAAGTTTGCTTGAGAAAAGTAGAATTTGTATATATCTTTTAATAGAACAGTCTTATAATGCACAATCAATCCTGAACTTGAATAATTCTTTTCTTTGCCTCGTACCAAAATAAACATCAGATGTGGCTGGTCGAGTCCTAGTATTATTGTCCAGAGGTTTCGTATGAGTTTGTTTGAGTTCTCCTTCCTTTCAGAACATTTGGCGAGGAGAAAATGTTGACACTGCTAGAGAAATAAGTTCGGCCTCTACAGCCTTTCATACATTCTGCTTAATACATTTTGATAGCAGGAAACTAAATTTTATAAACCATTTGAATAATTTAAAATAACGTAGTTAAATTACTCAAATGCAATTGGATTCCTCATATGAATTAATGATCTAAGTTTCGACGAAGTAGAATTTACCATCAACTATTAAAAAGAGCCCTCGCGTAAAGTGTAGAAAGTTCTCTTTTCATGGTTGCAAAAATTTCCTCTTTGGGTAACTCTTTTTCCTTCTTTGTTTCCTTCTTTCTTCTTCTTTGATTTCCTTATTATTTACATCCGATTAGTGATTAAATAACTTATAAGGTACCACTTTCTTCTAACTATAGATGCCAACTTTCGAACCATAGTAATGAAGGATTCAATGATAAAAAAAATACTCTAGTGCTAAGAACTTCTATTTTAAGCATTCATACAAACGCAACATTCTGAATATTGTTGATATGACAAAAATAGAAATGTGCAATATAATAGTACATCATGAACATATATCAGAGACTAATTATAAAATACGTCTTTGCAACAATAGTTGTTTTCTTACTCTACCACAACCTTTGATAGAAATAACTTAGATCCATCGGTAATAAAAAGGAATAATTACTTTTAGGATTTATTTCATTTCTTTCCTTACCAACATTTACTTCTTTATTAATTCCAAGATCTGGAATTTTGCCGCAAAACCATCAAAGAGTCAAAATTATACACAACCAAACTCCATAAAAATTATAAATAATCATGTAATTCTCACATCCATGTAGTTGAAAAATATGACAGCAGGTAAAAACAAGGATGGAATCTCTTCTTTTAAAATTTGTCGTCCTTGCAAATTTATTTGCTGCTTCTTTTTGTTTAACACCACGCTTAAAACCCCCATCAGAGGACCCATTCTACATTCCACCAGTGGGTTACGAGAATGCAAAGCCAGGGGAGATCTTATCCTTCAGACAAGCACCTTCTAGGTTGGCCAGTACCTTTATGCCAATCGACGTGAAGAATGTCTGGCAAATTATGGTTAGATCGGAAGATACATTTGGAAACCCAAATGCTATTGTTACTACAGTTATGGAGCCACATAATGCTGATCCCAATAAAGTTATTTCGTATCAAGTTTTCGAAGATTCGGCCAAAATAGACTGTTCACCATCGTTTGGGTTTCTTTTTGGAGCTCCACCTAGTACAATAGCCACACAACTTGAGATGTCAATTATTGTCATTGCCTTGAGAAATGGCTATTATATTGTTAGTCCGGATTATGAAGGTCCCAGATCAACGTTTACGGCTGGTTGGCAATCTGGTAGGGCTGTTCTTAATTCACTCCGTGCTGCGTTGAATTCGACTGATATAACTGGAATTAACAAAGATGCTAAAGTTGCATTATGGGGTTATTCCGGTGGGTCAATAGCTTCTGTCTTTGCTGCTTCAATACAACCATTCTATGCTCCTGAATTGAAGAATAATTTAATTGGTGTGGCATTAGGTGGATTTGTTACTAATGTTACAGCAACTGCAGAAATAACCGATGGAGCTTTATTTGCAGGAATTATACCAGTTGCGTTAATGGGTCTTGCAAATGAATACCCAGAATTTGAAAGGGTTTTGCTCGAGAATGTCAGGGATCCTGAGTTATTGGAAGCCGGTAGGAACTATTGTATGATTCCAGCATTGGTGCACTATTTTGGAACCGAATTCCTTAGTGGTCCATCCCCTATATTCCCTGCAGGCTTTGCTCTTTTGCAGAATGATGTTATAACTGAAGTTATCCGGGAAAATTCATTGGTTTATTTAGCTGGTGATATTATGCCTGAAATTCCAATCTTTGTATATCACGGTACATTGGATCGTGTTATTCCAATTGTCGATGTTAGGAATGTTTTTGATCAATGGTGTAACAGAAATGTGGGGTCTTTCGAATTTGCTGAAGATCTAACTGCTGGGCACTTATCTCAAACGATTGTCGGTGCACCTGCTGCGTTTACTTGGTTAGAACAAAGATTTGACGGGAAAGAACCTGTAAAGGGTTGCGAACATACTAAGAGAGTTAGTAATTTCCTTTACCCTGGTATTAAACCGGCAACGTTGGATTTCTTTAAGGGTCTTTATCAAACTTTTCGTAACAGTCCACTTGGTGCATATGATGACTCAAAGCTCGTGTCAGAAAATTAGAAAGAACTAGGAATTTTCTGTAGAAGTTATATAGTTATTAAACCCGATAGTTTCCTTCTCGTTTAAGTAATTGTAAAGAAGTAAGTTGGAACTTGTTTTTTCAAAAGATTGGTTCATCGAATGAATCACATGTCTATAGTCTTCTCCACACCAGAAAAAAAAACTTTCCCATCAATTCCTCGGTATTAACAGGAGTGGAAAGCAAAAAAAAAAAACAAAAAGATTGAATGTTCAACGAAAAATCTTTAATGTGTAATTTATTTCATTTGACTTTTCCCCCAATTATTTAATTACTGGTTTCTTTTTCTAATATAGGGTTATACGTATAAACTCATCATAGATAGCATTTATTGCTTGTTATATAAGATTCTTATCAAATCATAAAAGTGTTGCTGGTTGTGTGTTTTTTTTTACTTATCAAACATTTCAAAAACATAATTATTTCCCCTAAACATAATCACATATAAACATTGCATAAAATAATATGCCAATATTTTCATCCATAGCTAGTTTCTTCAAGAGAAACAAAAGAAAGATAATAATCACCACTACTGTAGCAGCTTCAATCTATTTCGTGGTCAATGAGTTTGTGGTGAAAAAATTCAGAAATTATCAGAATTCATTAAGACAAGAATTATTATTTAAAAGACAAATCAAAGAAAGGTTCCTACAAACACAACAAGATTGTTATTATACTATATTAGCTCTTTTGCCTGTATTGACTGGTCCTATTGTTGAGTATTTACCTGTTGAATTAATTACTCAGGCTTTGAGGTTGAAAAAGACTGATAAGGCAAAAGCAGGAAGCGACTTAACTAGTGAGAATTTGAATTTATTGGAAAATAACCAAGATCCTGAATCGAAATTAGCTCATTATATGAATAAATCAAAGTTGGAATTATGGGATTTATTAAAAATTAAAACAATCAGTAGAACTTTGACTTTAATGTATTCAATTTCTGGTTTATTATTGATTAGTAAATTACAATTGAATATTTTGGCAAGAAGATCATATTTAGAATCAGCCATTTTAATGGCGGGTGTTAAAACTGTTAACAATGATATCGATCCTCATGAAAACTATATAACTGAACAAAGTTATCTTTCTTTAAGTTGGTGGTTATTGAATAAAGGTTGGATAAATCTTAATTCGATAATTGAAGCTTTGGTGACTAAAAGATTTGAAAAGATTACTCCCAAAACAGAATTAACAATTGGAGAGTTTGATTCTATTTTACAAGATATTATAACTGAGATTAACAGTAACAATCGAGAATTCATTTTGGCTAATATTTTCCCAATTAATTATTCTGATTTATTAGAAACAATGGTGAACACTAATCCTGATTTGATGCATCAATTGGATATTCCTGACTCCAATTTATTGAAATTAATCAATGAAACTAATTCAATTTTATTGGATAGCAATATCTATTTCTTTGATTTATTAAATACATTGATTTTGACCAATTTGAATATATTATCTTCCAACTTATCTTTAGGATTGGGTAATAATGCAGTAATGGGATCTAGTTTATTACTTGGATCAGGTCAATTGGCTAACGAGGACCAAAATAAAATTGTCGAAATTCCAAATAAGAGTTATAAGTTAGCCAATTTCTTAGCTCAATTATCAGTACAAAATGGAATCATGATGGATAATGATAATCTTAAACAAGAGCAACAACAGAATAACAGAACAAGAGAACAAATAGATGAAGATGATATACAAGGTTTTATTAAGAACTTGAATACATTAGCTGGTACTGATGACAATATAGAAGAAGAGTTATCAGGGAATGTTTATATTAATAATTTAACTCAATTGGATGAATTGGATGATTTTAGTGCAGGAATTTATTCAAATTTTGAATAGTGGGCTTCTCCTCAGTTTGATCTTTTTTAGTAATATCAATTAACCCGTTTGAGTATTAGTTTGAGTATTTAGTTAAGAAATAAATGAGACAAAATTTTTTTGGCAATTACTATAAAAGCTTATCCGAGATAATCTTTAAACCCTTGTAAGAAGAGTAAAGTTGGGGAAAACAAAATTTAGTAAAGCATAACTTTGATTCATTGTGCTTCCCTATTTTTTGAGTTTCGTTTTCGCAAAAATACACGACCAAATTGTTGGTGGTGGTGGTAGGGTTTTTCTTTTTTTTTTTTTGCTCTCTCTCCTCCTCGTTTGTTATATAAAAGGCAAAATTCGTGTTCATTTTATCAAAAAGATTGACAAAGAAAACACTCCCTCCCCGACTTTCATCAATCGTGTTTCCTTTCTAAACAATGGCTGCTCCTAAAGTTGTATTAATCTCATCAGATGATGAAAAATTCCCAGTTGATCAGCAAGTTGCTGAAAAATCCATCTTGATCAAAAATATGATTAATGATTTAAATCCAGATGGATTACTGGAAGATTTCGAGGTTCCAACTCCAAATGTTAGAGCACCAGTTTTGGCCAAAGTATTGGAATGGTGTGAACATCATAGAAATACAGTTTTCCAAGAAGATGAAGATGATGACATTAAGAAGTCTATTCCTGTTGAAGAATGGGATAGAAATTTCTTGAAGGTTGATCAAGAAATGTTGTATGAAATTATTTTAGCTGCTAATTATTTAAATATTAAACCTTTGTTGGAATCTGGATGTAAGATGGTTGCTGAAATTATCAAGAGTAAATCACCAGAAGAATTGAGAAGAACTTTTAATATTGTTAATGATTTTACTCCTGAAGAAGAAGATGCCATTAGAAGAGAAAATGAATGGGCTGAAGATAGATAAGAAAAGTAAACAGCATCACACTTTTTGTGCTTGGTGTTTGGCAAACCCTTTTATATTAGTATATATAACTCATTCTCTTGTTAATCTATTATGAATATAATTTTTTGTTTTGAATTGTTGTAATTGCTTGGTTCTTGATGTGATTTTGTGGAAAGAGGGAGAGAGCGAGAAAAGAAAAGTCGCGTCAAGTATGGCCCATTGCGAATTAAAGTTCTTTCCATATGTGTAGCAATGGGCTTTTGAAAAAGCAAGCTTTGTGGCTGCATAACAATAACTCTATATAATTAGTATATATTTCATCATATTTGCATCTTACATCAACACAGATTCCACTTGAAGAAAAACCTTAGCAAAATATAACATACTTTCAGTCACAACACATGGATATAAGCTAAAAAGGAACACCAAACGAAAATACAAATATCAATTTATTTTACGCCCCTCCCCCACCTACTCTCTTTCTACATAGCCATATAGTATTGTTGGTGGAGGAGCGTAACAATGGCCAAGGCCAATTGGTTTTACCGTCTCGTCATTAATGACATGAAATAGTAGTGTACCTTGTCCAAAAAAACTCTTTTCATATTTCACTTCTCATATCTCGCTGTCTCTAAATACAAAAAAAAATCCAACTTGAGAGTTAGTTAGTTTGAGAGAGAGAGAGAGAAAAAAAAAAACAGACACTTTTTAAAATTTCTTGCAACCAAAAAAAAAAGAAAATCTGTACGAGCTACTTCCAATAGTCAACCATCACTAACACACATATATATATTCTGTCAACTAACTTTTAATCCCTGGAATATATCAACATTAATTATTTATTATACTCCCAAACGACATTCACAATCCCAATATACAGCAAATCTGCAGCCTTTACTTGTCTAACTTTAGTTAAAACTTAAACTAAACAAATGTCGTCTCAGTTTTTATCTCCATCCACTCCCACTAGACGGTCAATCATCATCAATAACAACAACATCAGCAGTAGCAACAGTAACACTAACAACAATAACAACATTAAAAACAAACCCAACTTGAGATCCAGATCCAGGTCTACATCCAATGGTACAACTGCCAAATTTCAACCTCATCAATTACAATCTATAACCAATCTTTCAATAGATGAATTAACCAATCTAGAGTCAACAATATCACAAGAATTTACTCAACTATCTCAACAATATTTACAAAGTAGATTGTCACGTATAAATACCATGATTGAAAAATTAAATATTCTGATAAGATTAGCTGGTAATAATGATAAAAATTGGCTCAAGATTTTTAATTTTGAAATTGAAACAATTAGTAATATTAAAACAAATATTGAAGATTTAATTTTAGAACCAAATAGAACTGATATTTTAAAATCAATAGATGAATATGAAACAGAATTAAAAGAAATATTTAAAAGTTTACAAAGTCCATTAGATTTCGATGATATGTTTAATAATCAAGATGAAAATGGTAGATTACCTTTCCCATTACTTTTTAATCAGGTTTTTCAACCTCATAAAGATTGTTTGAGTACAATTATTAATGAAAAGAATTATCAAGCTTCTTTAATCAAGAATAATCTGTATGGAAATAGAGTAATAATTTGGAAACAATATTATTATGATCTTTTACGTAAGAAACAAGAACTTGTTCAACGTACAAGTGAAGAATTATATGAATTATATCAAGAATATCATCATTTGAGTATGCAACGGAAATATCTCAATCATGCAACTAAAGTATATTTTCGTTCGGTTGCGGATCCATTGGAAATTATGGAATCCACAGAACCTCCACTACCACAAAAAGAACAACAACAGGAGCAAGATCAAACTGAAGGTTCCATCACTTCCCAACAACAACTACAACAACAAAAGGAAGAAACCAAAGTCAATACCATAAATACTAAAGACATATCAACCATTGTTAAATATAATCATGATTCTGATTATGTAAACCTTGATACAAGGTTCTTGCCTCATAAGAATAGAATTGAATTAACAACAATTCGAAGATCAATCATTGATAAGAATAATAAAATACGTAAACTCCCCCATACAAAACGAATGTTGATCAATAGGGCATATACCAGTAGATCTAAAGGACCTTGTGACGGGTTGGATGATTCAGATATTGAAACTGACCTAATGATTATCCGTAAGGAGAGTCGTAAGACTGGTAATGTTGGCGCTGGTGGTATTGGTGGTGACACTGAAGAAGAAGAAGAAGTTGACGAAGATGATGAAGATGAAGTTGAAGAAGAAGGAGTTGATATGGACGTCCGAAATATTGGGGTTGAAGATGTTGATAGTACTACGGACTTGGACATGGATGGTGAGGATGAGGAAGAGGATGAAGACGAAGATGAAGGAGAAGAAGAGGAGGATGAGGTCGAAGATGATGAAGAGGAGGACGAGGAAGAGTATAACACTGTCGAAGGAGAAGATTCTGAAGATGTAGAAGAAGAGGATGGCTATGAAGTATACCTAACTCCTGAACAACAAGAATTACGAGTTGATTATAAACAATTGATAAAACAAAAACCTGCTCCTAGTAATAGATTAAAATGGCTATCAGTACCTCCATTAGAAAAGTTTCAAAATTTGTAAACTGCTGAAAAAAATAAATTATTATTAATTATATATTTATATATTATCGGCTTATAAATAATATTTTAATCCTTTTCTAGAAGGATACTTGCATTTTTCAACATTGCTTCTTCAATAGATAAATCTAATGAATCTATAAATTTAAATGATTTATTTGAACTATTTGAAAGATTAAATCTATCATTTGGTTCAAGTTCGTATTGGTTTCCTTGTGTGGCCAATATATGTTTTAACCATTCATAAATTATCACTACTTTGTCACTAGGTTGTAATTTTCGTACTAATCTCTTCCCGTTAGGAAATCTAATTTGAACTCTAGTAAATGGTTGTTCGGTTGGTTCAGGATGATCAATTGGTTTTATGGCATCAAATGGATCCATTGGCTCTTGAATAGGTTCTGGAACTTCTTCAACTCCAGAAATATTGTCATCTTCACTATAGCCATCCACCATAATTGCATCATCAGCAGAAGTCCCACCAATAGCCAGTTTTTGCTGTTGTTGTTGTTCGAGTTGTTGTTGCATTGATCTTTTCATTGCTAATTCAATCTGTTGTTCTTCTGTCAAACTATCAGGATCAATTCTTGGTTCGTGAGTCACAATAGGATTGGTGGAACCTGGAGCAAGTGAAAACAGTTCCAAGAAATCTTGGACATCTTTAATCCAACTTTCAATATTTGGAATCACCCCTTCTGGCCATTGTTTTAAACGTTCACCAGTTAAGGGATCTAATATGGCTAGATGTGGGAATTTATCTGCATGATAAAAATTTACATATTGTTCACCATTAGTGGAATCAGATGGATATTGTAAAAGGATAAAATTATCTTTAACTATCCCCTTTATACGATCATTTGACCAAAAATCACGATTCATAAGTTGACATTGAAATTCATGAGAATCTTGAATGTTAATAAGAATCCATTTATGGGTTTGTTTAGCTTCTAATTTCGCTTGATCGAGATTTGACATTGTCATAAGATCAAATGGAGGACGGAAAAGGTTTGCTAATCTTCGTTGGGTAGATGTGAGTTCTGATTCTCGGATTCGATGCACACGAGAACGACGATTGGTTGGATAGATCTGGACTCTATCAGAATCATTATCAGATGAGTCATCATGAATATCTTCGTCGTCGTCATCATCGTCATCATCATCATCATTGTGATAGATGTGATCGTGTTGATCTTCATAATAATGGTCATCTATCTCATCGTCGTCATCATCGTTACCGATATTGTATCGTTGATTGAATATTCCTTCTCGTCTATTTCCGAAAAGGTCTGTTATCGTAGGTTGGAATCGATGTTGAAATAATCCACCCCCACCGCTTGGATCTACTAATGTTTCATGACGATGGATGTTAACGTCTGCTTCTCTTATGGAATCGCCGTTGCCACTATCACCGCCGCCTAAATCCGAGTATGCTTCTTGTTGTAATTTTCTTGCTAATTCTTCGTCATCAGCTGCTGCAGCGGCAATATATGGACTTGATGATGATGTATTGCTCGTAGCACCTCCTTGCGCTTGTTGTTGTTGGTGTTGTCCTGATTCCAAGTATAATGTAACTGCATATTCTAAATCACCATTGGTTAATTCTAGGAATTGTTTAGCAATTGATTCATCTTCTATACCTGTTACTGATAAGAATACAGGTATTTGTTCGTCCATCCTGACTGTATATATTTGTTTTAATTCTGGTTACTCTAAATTAGTGATTTCCAATAAAAAACGGTTTTGCTTGCAATTCCCGCTGATACTTAATAATTTTTTTTTTCTTGTTTGCATATTAAATTCCATCCAGCAAAAAAACAAATCTTATAAGAGCAAGAGATGTCGCACAGTTTCTAAGATAAAGTTTGAGTAAAACGACAATGTCTCCGATGTCTTTGAATTTGCCCGGGATTTCCTTTTTGGGATAATAATTAGACGACATTAATTATTCTTGTCTCACCGACATTTTTCCTCAGACAGGAGATCAACATTAATCATATTTGCAATTAAAGTAAACCATTGAGTTGATTCGTGTATTTTTCAAACCCTCCATGTCTAGAGGATATGTTAAAGGAAGAGGAGTCCTATGGCATTCCATTGTTTTTGTTGTGTATGTATAAATGGAAATCAAAAAACAAAGAAAAAGTTATTAAGAATCAGTTTGGCTTTTGTTCGCATTTTTTTTTTCTTTTTCTTCCTTTTGGTTCTTTTTGATTCTTTTTTTTGTAAGAATTTCTTTTCTTTCTCATTTTGTTACTTGGAATTGATTGAGTAAATTGTATAAAGATATAGAGATGCACTAGTTCAATTGTTATCTTAGACAAAGCCTATAGGTGTGGAATAAATCTGAGAAGATAATTAAGGGATTTTCAAACAATTGATTTAGTCATCTATCTCTACTAACATCTTTATCTTTTAGAGTTACGGGATTTCAACAAAACAAAAAAAAATCAATCACACCTCCCTTTCGTTTCTTTTTTTTTTTTTGCATACATAGTTTAAATTTTTTTATTTTTTCTTTTGGGGTTTAATTTAAAAAAGTCACCAAATCCAGAAAAAAAAAAGACCACGAAAGTCTCCTTTCCATTGATTCTACAAAGGCAATCACTTTTTACACACATATCTATATATATACATACTCAACCCAAAGACACTACACGTATCTATATATCTATATATAATAACTTAGGTTTAATACCTTTTTTTACGTATCCATTTGTATTAAAACTGTTATATAAGTGAATATTTGCTTTCAAACCCACACCCCACCCCACCACCAAATCAATCATTTTTATATTACTCAACAAAGAAAACCCACTATCGACACTCAACAACACCTACGCCACATTCATTACATTTGTTCAACACTTCCAACTCAGTCCTAAACAAGTTATACGCCTGATATTCTGCATTTTAACGACTATTATTTAACTATACATATCTTCATTTCATATTTATTTCATAACGATTTTATATTTAATTTCCAAAAAACAAAAACATAGAATAAGTATTCCATTTATGCCCATTTTAACGATTTTATAAATAAAAAAGCATATTACAACACATTATTTGCATTCTTTTAGAAACTTCAACAAAGAAACACCCGAGTCATTTTTAAATTTTGGTTTTGTTCCTAGTTTTTAAAACTCCTATTTTTAATAAAACCCAAAGCTATAAGATTCCACTTGTTGCTTAAGAACTAAGACTGCGGTTATACCTGTCAACTTCCGACCAGCCCCTTACTTTCTTTTTTTTATTCAATTTGAAAAAAACAAAAACTGATTAACAAAAAGACCAACATTCTTTTGATATCAAAGTACCGACAAACGGGACAAAACATAAGGCTAAATAATAATATCATTCTCCTAGAAACGCAATGGATCAGTTTGAACAATATGACAATGGCGGCTTATTAAGAGACAGATACCTGAAAGTAGGTGATATAAGTGAAGGTTCATATGGTTTAGTCTCGGTGGCTAAAGATACTCACTTCAATAACAGACTAGTTGCACTTAAATTCATTTATCCTCTTGACTATAAGAAGAAACGCGACAAAAAGAATAATAAGGCTGGCAAGTCGCGTCCCTCCTCAAGTCCAGCAAAATTAAGATCTCAACCTCCTTTATCAGGTTACATTGAAGAAGATGAAGATGATGATGAAGAAGACGAAGACGACGAAGAAGAAGAACCCGAAGAGATCGGATGCCCCAAATCCCGTGCTAAACGATATAGGCAATCAGTTATAAACAGTTTACTCAATGAAGCTCAAAAGGAAATTAAAATCCATAAAATATTAGGTGATCACCCCAATATATCCCAATTAATTGATCATTTTGATTCATGTTTAATTTTGGAATTTTGTACAAGAGGTGATTTATATGAAGCCATTCATAATGGAAATGGACCAGCTACGACTCAAGATATAAAAGACGTTTTTCAACAGATTGTTAATGCAGTGGAATTTTGTCATTCACATGGTGTTTATCATCGTGATTTAAAGCCTGAAAATATTTTGATTGCTGAAGATTGGAGTATTAAGTTATGTGATTGGGGATTATCTACTACTACTAGATATATCACTAACAAAGATGAATTTGATATTGGATCAGAAAGATATATGGCTCCAGAATTATTTGATAATCATTTAGAATCTTATGATGCAGCAAAGATTGATATTTGGTCATTGGGAATTATTTTATTAACTTTGGTTTTCCACAAGAATCCTTTCCAAGTGGCAAATTATTCCGATAAGCGATTTATTCAATTTGTTAATAATAGAGAAGCATTATTTGATATATTTTCGACAATGAGTGGTGATTTATTTTCAATATTGAGATTTAGTTTAACTATTGATCCTAATAACCGTGATTTAAATAACATCAATCAAGAATTGAAATTGCTTCGATATTTCACTATGGATGAAGAATATTGGGCAAGTGATTATGATGAAGAAGAAGATGAAGAAGAACCACAAAGTATGGAAGAAGACTACAATTCATATGAGGATTCAGATGGAGTTCCTAAACAAGAACTGTCAACTTCCCCAGAAGATCTCGTAAATGAAACAATAATGTTATCTCCTGTTGATCAATATAAACCAAAAGATGTAGCCCCATCAGTATCCATTACCAATATTGATGCAGAAGGAACTACAACAACTCGTCATTATAATCACCTTCACCAGCACCAGCACCAGCACCCCACAACAAATAAACATCATTATCATCCTCAACCGAGATCTAGAACTCCCGAAATATTTGATGAAATCCCCCATAATCACCGTGCTGATGTTCTTGATGAAATGCCTCATAATCATCGTGCAGATGCACTTTTATCATCAACTGACATCAAACCAATCCCAATTAATGGGTCAGGTTATAAGTTTATTAAAAATAACAGAAAACCATTGAATGTTGCTTCATATACTCATAATTCTTATATAAATCGTGCTGTTAATTCTAATGCAAATGGTAATGGTGCTATTGGTGCTGTTACTGCTGCTAATAAATATATCCGTGAAGATTTTTTTACACCTAAATCAGTTTTCAATCATTATTTGGATAAGTATGGCGAGCAGAAATTTGGAAAGCCAATGAATAACAATAATAACAAAGAAACTGGTGTTACGAATGGTGATAAAGGAAAATACAAATATGCTACAAGAAGGTGGAAGAAGAATTACCGTAAGAAGTATAACAAGTTTTGTTTTAATAATTCTCCACAACAGAATAACACTCAGCAGCAACATTATCATCGAAATTCCGAATATTTAAACCATAATGATTCCCATAATCATGTATATAACCATAATGGAAATCGTCGAAAATCTAGACTGTATTCTACTTCAAAATTAAGAAAACCTTATTATCCAAGTGGAAATCCATTTCCAACATCCACTACGACTAATTTAAGTGCTTCAATTCCGGTGTTGAATCATCCTACAAGTGCTACAACTCAGACTGGTACAAGTAATACTGGTAATTTATCAAGTTCAGGAAAATACATTCCACCATATTTGAGATCGCCCAATTATCAACGATCGCCAGTTATAGAACCATTGATGGAACATATGGATAATCTTTCACTTTCGAGTGATTATGACGAGGTTTTCCAATTAGAAGATGATTTTGATCTACAACGAAACTCTTATAATAATAATAATAATGACAGTGTAGGGCATCATCAACACATTCACCAACATAGAAAGACTCCTTCAATAGACAGTAGAAATGGGAATTATCATTCTGGGAGAAAGAATTCTATTAGTGCAATTGCTACCCGAAAAACGATTTTTGGTGATTCGATAGCTGCTGCTGCATATAATAATAATACTCAGACTAATGGTGGGAACAACAATAATAATACGTTATTATCTACTTCTGCTAGTAGTACTACCAGTGGGAAATATATTCCACCATTTAGGCGTGGCTCGGTTGTGGCGGCTGCAAATGCGCATGGGCACAGAAGGTCGCCTCCAGATCGCAAAGATGCACTTAGTGGTAAATCATTCGACACAGGTAGAAATACGACAACTACGGATACTAATAATAACGTTACTTTAGTTGGACCACAATGGATCACGACTAGTTCCTATAGGAAAGACTGGAGTGATTATGATGATGATTAAGAAACAAGAAAATGAAGGAGGTTTTTATTCGTTTTTGTTGTTTTCTTGGTTTTATATTTTAGCTGGTTGGTTGGTTTTCAGATTTTTCTTTTTTTTTTTAAGCCACATCGCTAGACAAGTTATGTGTTTGTGTGTATATGTGTATAAGACAACGGAGGGAAAGATATAAAAAGTTCTCGTTTAAATATATATATTAACATGCTCAAGTATAAACAAAATTGTAATGTAACGACTAATATTCAATGTACTAAACCAGGTGGGAGAGCTATATGCCAAGAACACCCCCTTCATTTTAGACAAAAAGAAGAAATATAAGAGTGAAAATAGGCAAATTCTGGGTGGTGTGGAGTATAAAAAGCCGTCATAACTTTCATGACATATTTTTATCGGCTGTTATCTAAGTGCCAAGTACTTTTGTTTATTTTTATTTTTTTTGCTTAGATTCTTTTTTAACGAGCCAGTCAGTTGATGACCATTTTTGTGTCATGTTTCACATGAAAATTCTGAAACTTTGTAATTGTTAGACAAACGCAATTTTGAAACACGGGTATAAATAGGATGAAACATTCCGTTGTATGAATAAATTTAAATATAAAACATTTTTGATTCCATTTAAAAACGAATCCCGAAGTTTGCATCTAAATTTTCATTTTTCAAATCAGAAACAAATTTTAGTCAAGTGTGGATTATTCTATTTCAGAACTATTTACTCAATTGCTAAGCTCGTGACATTCATTATTGAAGCTGGCAATATTTTCCACCAGTTAAAATTCCAGTGTTAACAAAAATTTCTTGAATTTGAAAGCAAAATAAATTACAAAAACTGCCAGCTGCTGATACTTTTTTTTTCGGTGATTGAACTTCAAAAAAAAAGATTGCAACGTTACCTTTTAGGCGAATTTACATAGAAGAACTTAAGGAAGAAGAAATTTATTATTTAGAAGACAAGAAAGGACTACCAAGACCAAGAAACGTAGTGATAGCCAGTTTATTAAAGCTATAAAAATACTAAGAAAAAAAGAAAGGTCTTCTCCTGACTGTCATCAAAGAATTAAATTATCTGACCCCACGACAACTTTTTCAAGGTATCCCATATACACCTATCCCCATTCCTTTTTTTTAACATTATTATTCCTTTTTGATACTTGTTTGCTTCAATTAAGTTTAGTGATACTCCAAACAGTTTCAATCCTTGACTAGTCCACACAATGGAATCGAATAATAACAATAACACCAATAATAACAACTCACAAGTAGATGTCAAAGAGTCGTTACGACTAACTGAAGACTTGAAATTCTTTTTAGCCACAGCTCCTGCCAATTGGCAAGAAAATCAAGTCATAAGGCGATACTATTTAAACCTGGATGAAGGTTTTGTCAGCTGTGTTTATTGGAACAATCTTTATTTTATTACTGGGACTGACATTGTTAGATGTATTGTATATAAATTCGAACATTTTGGTCGTAAGATTGTTGATCGAAAGAAATTTGAAGAAGGAATCTTTTCTGATTTAAGGAATTTAAAAATTGGTGCTGATGCAATACTAGAACCTCCACGATCAGAATTTTTGGAATTTTTATTTAAGAATTCATGTTTAAGAACTCAAAAGAAACAAAAAGTATTCTTTTGGTTTAATGTACCTCATGATAAATTAATGGCTGATGCTTTAGAACGAGATTTAAAAAAGGAAAAGTTGGGTCAAAATCCAACTACAGTTGCAGTTAAAGAGCCAGCATTATCATTCAACTATGATGAATCCCAAAATTTGTATGCTCAATTGACTAAACATATGGAAATACAAAAGAGTCTCAACGATATCAATGATGATAATTATTCTACTCCCGCGACAACTACCACAGCCACCGTACAGGGGAAAAATCTTCAAAGCACTCAATCTTCTCCTGAATATATATCGACTACACGTGCTCTAAAACGGGAAGAAGAATTTGGATATCTCAATGAAGAGACCCCAGTTCAATATAAGGGTAATTCTGATGGTGAAGATGATTTCCCCTTGGATTATCTCAACCAAACTGGAAATGGAATAAAACAAGACGAATATATCACATTGGATCCTAATTATATCTCAGGACTGTATAATATGGAAGAAAACTATGATTCACTCTTGGATTCATCTTTGTTTGTCCCGCCATCAGTCCAACAAACATCCAATCCAGTCGCATTCAATGACGAATATTTAATTGAACAAACTCAACCCCTTAAGACTCCTTTATTTCCCATCTCTTCGTCGGCATTACAACCAAGATCAGCAAAATTGTTGCAACCCCATACTTCCAAAGCTGATGAATTTTTCCTGCAAGCATTCCCCCTCTCAGCAAAATATCAATCCACATTTGGTCCAGCACTATTGTCAACCCCAGCTTACTTAAAACCGCAACCTACTTCATACATTCAACCACCTTCGGCAACTATAACTCAATTCTATGATCAATCAATACTTTACCCTGCAGAAGTCAATGTGATACATCCAGAAAGTGAATATTGGACAAATATTGCCCCAGCAACCGCCACAACGTTCGCGCCGGCATTTGATGCGTTTCCCATAAGTCAACAAATGATGTTTATGAACAACGAAGCTGAATATGGGAACAATGGCATGTTTGGAATACAACGACAACCACCCTCCGCGCTGACCCAATATTTCTATCAGAGTATGGGTGCTGGTGGTGGTGGAGTTTCTGCTAATGCTACTGCTGGAACTTCTGTAAAACATAATAGGGTGCAAGCACAAGGTGGTGGTGTACAAAGGAGACAATCCTTCCAACCTCAACAGCAACAATCTTCTAAGATTACGAAGAAACAACCCCCCAATCCAGGGGTTTATCAAAACGCTTTAAGTAAGAAGGGGAAGACGGTGTATGAAACCACTGGTGATTTAGTCAATTCTAAGGCTTCCAGAATTGTGAACATGCAAAGAGATAACATGGCTAAATAGACGTCATGTTTGCTTTTTATTTTACGTTTTCTAATTTCGATAGTTAAGTTTTCGTTATATATATGTAATAATAAGTTATATTTATAATTCAATTCTAACCAATTCTACCATGTAAAAACTTCACCCACTCATTATAAAATCTTCAGTAACCTTTTGCTGTACAATTGGACGTTTTGATTTCATTTGATTCAAGCTATTTCTAGCATCCACTGGCAATTTCTTGTTCTTCATCAAATTACCATAGCAAACGACAGCTGCCATTCTAGTTTGAGCTTCATTGCTGGACAACAAACTGCTTAGTATGTTCTCTAATCGAACCAACTTCTTAGTATCGACTTCAACAATCTGAGACAATAGTTGTGATAAATGTTTCAAGCAAATTAATCGAACACATTCATTATCTTCTCCTGTTTCCAAACATTGTAAAGTCAATTCCTCTAATGTTTCATTGCCCAATTGAGAAACATTGTGAAAAATGTCAACCCAAATATAGCTTATTTCGTTTTGAATCTCTTGATTTTTACATGTTTGTCTAAACAATGCCCACACTCTTGACATATCTTTTGAATCATCATACTTCAAATTTTGGTTAAGTAAAGCTAAACCTAACATAATCTCTGATTCAAGCAAATTATCGCAGCCATCAAAATAAGTCCAAATGCAATTTGCCAATGTATATCTACCATCAGATAAGTAATAATCATAAAACTCGCGAGAACTCGAAGGAAGTGACTTCAAAGCAGATATTAAACAAATGGCAATTTCATCAACATTTTGTTTTTGAGCAAATTCTAAGCAGTAACTTTTAAATTCTTCAATTTCAATAGATCTATCCAACCTGTCATAGTCGTCATATCTATCCAGGAAGTGACATTCCCAGTTTTCTGGTGCTATATCTTCTTTTTGATGTTCGGTGTCAGCGTCTTCAAGATCGTGGTATATTGAAATATTTTGTGCCTTGTTCGAAATCGATTTCAATGGATCCAACTTATCCAACATATTCTGAATGTCAATCATTTTTTCGCTTGATGGAGCTCGCTCATCAATGGTTACCTGGGCAAACTCGTCCGACAATCCAGCAGCTCCAGCTAAGTCTTCTTCCATATCCTCGTCTGTATCTTCTTCTTCTTCTTCTTCTTCTTCTCCCACTGACACTGACATCTCTTCTTGGACCATCGCCTTCTTTTCTGGACTGGCTGAGGTAACTGGACTTGTATCCTTTGAAAATAGTTGCAGATGAGCAGCAAGACGTCTTTGTGGAACAATCATGGTGAAATCAGTTGGAGTCTTAATAGGAGATATGCTAACAAAATTGGCAGCATCCATAGGGTGTACTTCAGTTAATTCAAAAATGCTCTTATTCAAAGGAACTCCGTGTGACAAAATACTATCCAACCCAACAACATTCTCAACTTCTTCTCTTGTTTCTTGGTCAGCTTGTTTTATAGCATTGAGAAATCCTTCGGGCTTCATGCTATATAACTGACATAATAATTGGCTCAATGTTTTGTAGCCATCTTTTTCCTTAAATGGAATGATTAGTTGTATGCTCCTATTCATTAGCTTCTCAAGAGTGACGTCAGTACATGCGATACTATTCAACGCAATCAGTACGAAATGAACTAACAGGCTCAATATAATGTAACCATAGTCAATGGTGTGCACAGTCATAGCACTGTCGTGGATATGATGAGTATTGGAGAACTCATACATGATCTCAATTATCGCTTCATATAATTCATCAGCTGATATACATGTGTTGATCAATTTAACATTTTTTTCGTCAATTCTTGGTAGCACAATTGAACAAACTCTTAAGAAATCAGCAGCGGTAAAAAGTTTTGAAACTTCGTTGAATATTTTTTCACTGGATGTAAATAAGGGACTTAATAACATGGGGTAACTGATAGATGCTTGCTTGAGAGATTGTTTGATTCCAGTTGGTAATTCTTCATTTCCCTTTATGGCAAAAGTTAGCAACTTGACTCCTTCTTCAACTACAGCAGGCTCGGTCGATGATAAAAAATCTACAATTGGATCTTTACCATTTGTAAATGAAAATGATTTCCTTGCATTATCCTCAAGTGGGGTACTTGGAATTTGAACAGAATGGTTACTGGATGATGACTTCGGTACTGCTTTGTTCATTGATCGGAATGAAGGGCGTGATGAATTGTTGGCATTAGATCCAGAAACACTTGTGTTTCTGGAAAATCTGTTTGGCGGCTGTATGTCTGTAGAAGATCTGGTTGCCTCCCTTTCGTGGTGTTCTCTTGATGGAGCTCTAGAAGACGCTGATGCAGGGGCAGACATAGGCCTGTGATAATCCCCTCCTCCAGATGCAATTCGTATAGATATTTCACTTTTTCTGGTATTGGTGTCTCTCCTTGGCCGAAGCAGCGGCCTGCTGATTCCGCGTGTAGACGGAGTTTGAAAGGACCCGCGTTGATTTTTTGAACGTTCAAGTGCTTTAACAGTATTCGGATCAAGTTTTTTCATGAGAAGGTCTGCTTCGGAAGGAAACAAATCATAAAAGCACCAATAGCATTCTTTAGCGACTTGTCTAACATGAGCATTCGCGTCTTTGAGAACTTTGATTAACACCCTTGAACTGGATTCAGTAAGAAAATTACCATGAGTCTCAATAAAGTCTGGATCTTTTCCAAATCTTAATAATAGTATTTGAAGCCAAAAGCATGCATGAGATCTTGGTTGATAATTTCGTTCATCGGCAGCTGCGAGAATACGATGAATTAACTTAGGGCTATATGATAGGTTAGCGAAAAATGCTGAAAGACACATATGGGCATTATTTGAGGTAATAGTTTTAGTATTTGAGCATAGTTTAATCAAAGTAGGAAAAATTAGATCAGAAACAGAATCAAAATCAGTATTCAATATAATTGCACATTCTTTTAATAGTTGACAAGTGTGTGTGGACAATGTGGTTCGAAGTGAATTCGCGGCCTTACAAATCCCAGGGGCTAATTCTTTCAATAACAAGACCAATTCAGCCACATATGTAGTTGAAGCGTTCCCACGTAATATAGATCTTATTGTAACTATGCTTTTCTCTCTCTCTTTCCAATTAGCTTCAGATTCCTTCTCCTCAAAGCATTTTGTGAAGCCCAGAAAAATGCCTGAAAGGTCGTCTGCATTGAGCGCATCTAACGGCTCGATAGTGGTATCTAAATCATACTTAACTTTGTGTAGTGAATTCAATAAGGTTGAATCTGTCAGTTTATTCCCATCTTGTGTTTCATCAAGTGATTGTGTTGAGGTAGAAGAATTTAGTGGAACCAATTGCGTTGGCCTTGGTGCATTGGATGTTTCTATTTTTGATTTCATCAGTCCCTCATCAAGAAGCTTGGTGTACTTGGATCGAATAGATTGTGGGACGTTTTGTGCTTCAAATTCTCTTCGTAAATCTCCTCTATCGTTTCTTAATTTATAAAAATCATCTAAGAACTGGTATATGGCATTTTTAAGCTCTAATCTTACTCCTTCATCCAGAAGAATTCTGACGAATTGTGGTAAGAATGTTGTGACTTTGAAATTTTTACTGATCTCTTTAACAATGTAATCTAACCAGCGTATTGATTCTATTGCAATAGTATAATTGTTGTTATTGAATGAAACTTTTGAGATTACATTTTCTACCTCATTCCTTGCACCTAACCAATATGTTTCAAGTGCCCTTTTAGCAACAGCAACTACATTACTACTGTCATAAGCAAGACTTTCAACCAATGCTGATACAACAAGCTCGCAGTTTGCTTTTAATAACTTATCTTCGGTATCTTGAACACTTACTCTTTTGATTAAATATGAAAGCGTTGTAATACCTAATGACAGGATTTGGCTATTCTTATCTTTGAGTGTGACAACTAACCCTTGCATATACTTTGGAACAGGTGAAAGATCAATCTTGTCACGTTTTATATGAGCTTTAAGGCGTTGTATGGTTTCTATCTTGGAAGAATCATCAACATCATGGGATGTAACTATTTGTAATAATTCTTCCCCTGAAGGAGGTTTAACACTGACCATATTTTACTTATTGATTTCAGTAAAAAGGAGTAAAAGTAGTTGTAATTAATAGAAAAAAAATTCTTCAAATGAAAGCGCGTCTTGGTTTTTATTTTTATTGTTTACAAAAAAAAAACTTTTGCTGAGAGGT
>JAKTZT010000038.1:27564-40644 GCA_030578955.1 Hemisphaericaspora insectamans | reverse complement strand
CAAATACAATGTTTGCAAGACAATTACTTACTCACAGAGCTCCGCTCATGCGTTTCAACACCAGACCATACTCTTTAGTTACCTGGCTCAAGTCTTGGGTTGAAGCCGGAAGATCACAACGATTAGTATATCCACCGCCAGCTTCACAATTCACCACCAAGAACAGAATAATCGATACGTATATCACCCATACTCAAGAACTATATCCTTACCTTTCAGTGAAACAACCACTTCTCCTTCATTTCACATATGCTACTCCTCATCATAACCTCGTTACCCAGAGATTATTCGATATTTTGAGTAAGAAGGAAAACTATCCTGACGGGGCAGAGGATGTATACTTAGTAAATATATTATGTGATACTGATGGTGGAAGAGAATTGATGCATGAGTATGTTGTTGGCCCGAAGTTGCCTTGTATTGTTGCTTTGAGGAACCAGTTGGTTTATGATAAGTTTGTGATTGAAGATTATAAGAATTTTGACGATCGCGAGTTATTACAATGGTTACATAACTTGTGAATTAAACAGGTAGGAATTTTATATAGGAGTCTTCTTGCATAAGTATGTAGCAATTACTATGAATAAATATCTTAACTTTTGCCAATGCCCAACTATTTATACCTCTCTTCCATTTTGATTTGAACCAGACTCAACAAAAAATAATCTCGAGAAGTAAAAAAAAAGACACTCTTTCTGCAAAGTTCAAAATTCATACATCCACACATGCTTAGAAGAAACTTAACAATAAGAGCTACGAAATACTATCAACTAAGGCAAATCTCCTTCCGGAGAAAATATAACCCCCCAGAAAAAGAGAAATATATTCCTATTCCAGTTTCTCAATGTGCAAATACAGAACTGATAATTAGCACCTATCTAACAAGCACTCAAGAACTAGAAGAATTAATGGAATCTGTAAACCAGCCACTTCTCCTAAACTTTACCCACTCTACCCCTCATCATTTCAACTTCACTCGAGCCTTGTTCGAACTTTTGCAAAATAAAGAAAATTATGCTGAAGGAACTAATGAAGTCTATGTTGCTAATGTGTTATGTGATCTAGATTGTGTAAGCCCATTAAAGACAAGATTCGGAGTTGGATCTCAATTGCCTTGTGTGGTATCGGTTTATGCTGGATTACCCAGATATAGGTTTATTGCCAGAGGTTCTTGGGCGACCAAAGAGGATATAAACCAATTAACAAAAATTAGAACTGAACAAGAAAGCTCCGCAAAAGCTTCGTTGGGAGGGTTTAGAGGTACGAGTAGTAAGTAATGTGACTCGAACTCCACATTGTTTATTAAGAAAGATGAGAATTGAATGGGGAAGGAATATCGAAGGTGACTCCGATGTTTGCACACTTTGGTTAGGATTTATTGAGAGATAAATGAACCTTTCTGTAGCACATAGAGATCTATGCATATATATTAAAACCGGCAAGATCGTCTATCTGTATTAATTTTGAAAAATGGACGGGATAAGTTCAGGTGATTTGTAACTCACAAATTAGTAACGCATTATGTAATCGTTATTTTTTTGCCTGTGCCGAGGAGTTAATTTCCGATGTGCTTATAAATGCATCTCTGCCATTGACACCACACTTTAGATTTCCGTTTAATAATCACTTTGGAAATGACTAATATACAAGATTTTTAACTATTGTATATATACATCTCATTTAGATACTTACCGACGTAGAAATATCAGTTTTTATTAGTTCTTTCAGTTTAACTTCATAAATTGTTTTAAAAAAGCAAAAGTATTCCACAATTTTTTCTTTCTTTTTGCTCACAATCTTCAACGATTACAACATAATATTTTCTTTTTTTTTCACTTTTCAGCACCTGATAGTTTAAATCTTAATCCTTACTTAAATAAACAATGCCCAAAGAACATAGACATATAGAGCATCCTCAACCAACAGCAGCTTCGGCATCATCACATCAACAAAATACAATGCCACATATTAAGAACATCAATGAAATTCCATTGGTTACACCAAGACCATCTACTACAAACACCCCCACCTTATCTTCAACGCATGCCTCCCCAACACAAAGACAACAACCACAGCAACAACAACCCTTCCACACATCTCCCCAACCTCCACCTAAAATTACTCAGGAAGTACGTAATAGTATAGGTCTTGCTGATAAATTACCAACTGTGAACTGTCTTGCTAGAGCTCGTATCCCTACCACTCAAGGTCCCGATATTTTCTTACATCTTTATGAAAATGACATTGACAATAAAGAACATCTAGCTATTGTATTTGGAGAAAATATCAGATCTCGATCATTATTCAGACAACGCGCTGGAGAATCACAACTGGACAGAATGACAAGAGGAGCATATATCGGAAAATTGACCCCTGGTAGGCAATTAGCTGACGAATTTATGGATAAATCATTGAAATTTGATGACAATGGAGATTTAATTATTGATCAAGAGACTTTCATTGATCCTGCATTAGTACGTATTCATAGTGAATGTTATACTGGAGAAACCGCTTGGAGTGCACGCTGTGATTGTGGAGAACAATTTGATGAAGCTGGAAGAATAATGGGCCAAGATGGACATGGATGTATCGTATATTTAAGACAAGAAGGCAGAGGGATCGGATTAGGTGAGAAATTGAAAGCATATAATTTACAAGATTTAGGTGCTGATACCGTACAAGCTAATTTAATGTTAAGACATCCAGCTGATGCAAGAAATTTTAGTTTGGCAACTGCTATTTTATTGGATTTGGGTTTGAAAGAAATTAAATTATTGACTAATAATCCAGACAAAATTGTGGCAGTAGAAGGTAAACATCAAGAAATTAAAGTATTGGAAAGAATACCCATGGTTCCTTTAAGTTGGAATAACTCAGAAAATGGAATTAAATCAAAAGAAATTGAAGGGTATTTAAGTACAAAAATTGAACGAATGGGACATTTGTTGGAAAAACCAATTAAAATAAACTAAATCCATGTATGTACATCCAACCAAAGTTATTTATAATTCAAATATATAAATTTATATTAAAAGATAATACTAGTGACATAAGATTGCGTTCTTCGCTTTTGGGACTACCAATGAACATAAGAAGGGGAAATTAACAAGTAATGAGCAATGTAGTTGTTTTTTATGGGAGAAAAGTTTATTTAATACATCTGCAAAGATCCTATCAAGATAAGAAAATTGCAAGGCCATTAGAGGATGTTTATTGGTCTTCTGATTGCTCTTTTGTAAAAAAAAGTTTCGGTGTTCGATGAAGAAATGCTTGTTGTTAGATTATTGCATCAGCAACATTCCTTCTCTGATTGGCATTTTTAAGATCCATGACCGCTAAATACACAAAATTCTGCAATAAATCAACTATCGGCTCTTCAATCTTATATTGAGGAGGATTCCTGAAGCTTCAGCATATCCCGCAAATTTGCATAGCTCAATTTTTTTTTTCTTTTTTTTTTTGCAACAACCTTAACTACTGACATCAAAATTTTCAATCCTTTCTTAAAGTCAGGAAAATTCTTTCATATACCTATCAATGCTATCCAGCTAGTGTATTTTACACACTGTAATCAATCTAACGAACTGAAAGGTTTAGGCTCGGAAGCATAATCATTTTCATCAACTTTTGTTTCAGCGCACGATTGTCACAACTGAGCAAATTTAACCAACGCTGCACATGATATTCCCGTTTAACTTATAGATTAAGCAGATAGTATTTGCTAGATCGAGGTTTCTCAACCTGCTAAATCTTAGCACCTTCGAAGGTGGTTTGGAACCATGGTGGTAGCTGAGAACCAACCAGGACCCTGCATGATAGTGTGACAAAATCAAAACAATAGATTGCACCAAGTTGTGGTCCAAGCTATGTCAAGCTTACACTAAAAAAATAACAATCTAAAAAAAGACCTTAAACGAGTGTTTGATCTAAAAATGACTAAATCTAGACCAATCGTATTCAGATACCACTTACGGAATTCTTGTAAAAAAAAGGACCCGTTTGTGCGGAAGGAATGGTCTTGGCTAGCCAAAAAAATATCAGGACGTTTTGTGTTTATTTCACATAGGAATGACAATTATAATTAATAATTGGATGCCTTAAATCTAGACATTTCATAAAGCTATAAAGGTTTAATTGGATAAATTGTACTAAATGAAATCCTCACTACCCCTTTGAAAAAAGATCTAATTTGAGATTAATAATCTGAAGGAGGCGTCTATAGTTAACTTTTGTATTTATTATTTTTTATGTTGTGTTTGATGGGCATGTCACATTTTCTCGCTAATAATTGAAAAATTAAAAAAGACGACGAAAATTACGACCACGGAGTTCCTGCTCCGAAGGGTTCAAGTAAAACAATAAAAGGTTGACTCAACTCCTATGACATTGTAGTTTTGATGAATAAGGTTGACTAATGAGACATCTTGCTTATACCACAAAAGTAAAGCATTATAATTCTAGAAATTGTTGGAATTATACTTCCTCTTTTCTTTTGCCAACAACAATTTAAGCTTTTCATGCAGCGAAAAAGAAATTCCATGACAAATGTGAAAGGGGAACCCAAGTTAAGAAGGTTTTTTTGCGTATCAAAGCATGTCGTGCTGTACCTTCGCTCCCCTTCCCCCCTTTACAAACTAAACGTTTATTTTTGATTGGAAAAATCCCAAATGCTGCCCGTAATTGCAACTTTATAGAGTAAAATGGTCTAGTTGTTCAAAATAAACAAGAAGTGCGCAAGAGAACGAATTTTTCGAATTCTTCACAACAAATAATTAAAAGAGGGACATAATATAGTTCAGAGTAGCTAGTCCATGTGAAGTACATATGAAAGGATTATCTTTGGTCAATACATGAGGCAGACTCCAAATTTTTTTGCAGTTTTTTCTTGAATATGTGATGGGCGGTTTTAGTCATGCAGAGATTGAACCTCAAAAAACAAGTGAAAAATAAAAAAAAGTGATCAAGAACAAAGGCGAAGAGTATGTAATTCCATTTCAATCCTTGATTCTTTGGCAGTCGAGTCATTTATTGTATTATGTTATATCTATTGTTGGATTGTATTTTAGTTGGGAACATAATGAAGGAATAATGACTCTTATATGTCAATTAATTTGATCATTATTACACTAAAATTTTTTAAGTTACGAAAGTTAGAAACTAAAATAAAAGAAGAAAAAAAAAGTTGTCTCATTAAAAATTCAATTTTTTTTTTTTATCTCCACACAATTTTCCTTTTTTTAATCAAACAGCAATTTTTTTTTTCTTTTTTCTTTTTCACCTTTTTTTCTTCTTCTTCCCTTTTATCAATATTAATCATCATCAAAAAGTTACAAGTTATTAGTTACCACAGATATTTCCATATAACTAACGAATTTAATCAAGAGATACAACTTGTAAGAGAATTACATAGCTAAGAAAGAAATCCTCACAATTCCGGTTCTACCTTAAATATTTGTTTTTTTTTAACGATGAATATTCCTAAACGAGAATTAGAGGATTATTCACAAACTTCCTCAGAAAATTTCAATTATCCTGGCACCAACAATGGCGATTTCAAATCTCAATCAAATATAGCAGTTTCATCCGCTCCATTAACGAACACTACTGGCATCCCTACCGCTGGTCTTGCATCTAATCCAGCTAGACAGAAATCAGCATCGGAATCCAAACGAAGACGAGTTACTAGAGCTTGTGATAACTGCCGACAAAAGAAAGTTAAATGCGATGGGAAACAACCTTGTATCCATTGTACTGTATATTCATATAAATGTACTTATGATCAACCCAATGTTCGAAACAAGAGGAATTCGGGTGTTCCAATTCCTGCCCAACCAAATCTTGCTGTGCTTCAAGCGGCTGCAGCTGCAGCAGCTGCAGCAGCCACTTCGGTATCCCCCACATCATCTGGCCGTGGCGATGGAGCAGGTCTTGATTTATTCCCCAATACCAATCTAATTATATGTCAACAAATTTTAAATATTTTGCTACCCAAATTAAAATTAAATTGTTTTGATAGTAATATCCAGTTTGATTTGGATCGTTTTCAAAAAGCTGTTAATTATGTTGAAAGTAAATCTCCAGCACTTCTGCGAAATTTAGCAGAAGTTGGTGAACTCATGCAAGAAACAGACATGTCAATTCCCTCACCCACCAATTCATCCGCAACTATTGAAAGACAATCCTCGGTAAGTTCAAATGAAGGGTTGTCTGATTTATATTTACCTACGAAGGAAGTTGCATTACAGTTAATTTATACTTGTTGGAATAAAGCATGTGTCTTGTTTCGGTTTTATCATCGTCCTTCTTTATTACAAGAAGTTGACATATTGTATTCATTGGACCCTCTCAATTATGGAGACAGACAACAAAAATTTTTACCATTCTTTTATTCAATTTTAGCATGTGGGTCATTATTCTCAAAATCAAGTTCTACTGAACCAGATGTTAATGAACATTTGGAAGATGATGGGTTTAACTACTTTTTAGAAGCCAGAAAATTAATTGATATAAGTAATGTTGGAGACATTAACTCAATTCAAACAATTGTCATGATGATTATGTATTTACAATGTTCGGCGCGATTATCCACTTGTTATTCGTATATTGGAATTGCATTAAGAAGTGCATTAAAGGAAGGTTTACATCGGAATTTATCAATATTCCAGAATTCTAAGAGGAAATTAGATCCAATTGAAATTGATACTAGGAAAAGATTGTTTTATACAATATATAAAATGGACATCTATATAAATTCATTACTAGGATTACCTAGATCAATTGATGAGGATGAATTTGATCAAGAGTTTCCAGAGGAATTAGATGATGAATATGTCACTAGAACAGGTTGTTTATATGAAAAACAAGAAGGCAGACTTTCATCTTCCGGATGTGCCAATCATCACACAAAATTAATGTTGATCTTATCTCACATTGTTAAGAAATTGTATCCTATAAAAGTAAGAAGTACTAATGGTAGTGGAGAATTCACTTCTAGCTCAAATGCTTATTCTCCTGATAAAATTCATAATAAAATAACGGAGTTAGAATTAGAATTGAAGACCTGGTTAGATAATTTACCTTTGGAATTAAAACCTACTGATCCAAATATATCTAATCTGAGTGATCACATTCCAGAAAGATTCAAATTAGCCAATTATTATTTACATCTTGCATTTTTAAATTGTCAAATTATGTTATATCGTCCTTGTATTCATTTTATTAGTGATAATGGAAGTTCCGCCACCAGTGCTAGCGATCCAAGATCTTTAATTCGTGGACGTAACTGTATCAAGGTGGCAAGAATGGTTGTTAAGCTAGCTAATAAAATGATTGATCAGAATTTATTAGTTGGAACTTATTGGTTTTCCATGTATACCATTTTCTTTAGTGTTGCATGTTTAGTTTATTATTATCATTTTGCAAATTATGGCAACACAAAAAATGCGATGGGTGTGAATTATGCTGGTATTTTATTTGATGATGATTTGAATATAGATATGATCAAAAAAGATATTGAAATTGGTAAAAAAGTGTTAGATTGTTTGAAGAATTCAAGTAGAAGTTCATTTAGAATTTATAATATTTTGAACACATTGTTTGAACAATTAAATAGAAGAACTGCAGATACTTCAAGATTCCAAATTCAACAAAATCAAATCAATCCGCAACATCCTATTTCAACTACCAACTTTGAAAGTGAAAATGTGAAAACAACATTCAATAATTTCAAAACTATTAACAATTTCGGAAATGGCAACAACGCAATATTAGACCCTTCTGATCCAGCTGCAGCAGCATCAATAGATAACAGGGCTCAACAAGCATATTCAGCGTATCCCAAAAAACCAAGCATTGCCCAATTATTCAGCGACACTAACGTTGCTCAATTTCAATCCTCAGCAGAAATAACACATGATGCTGCCCGAGATCAAGAAACACCACCTTTAGAACCAACTCCCATGGATTTCTCTCAAGATTATATTCCTGGTGTGTTTGATAAATTAGATGCCCAGATTTTTGGAAGAATTTTGCCTCCATATATGTTGGAAAGGAATGCACCACCTACTTCAGCTGGGCCTCCACAACCTGCAAGTTCCATGAATGCATATGCTCAACGCATGATGCCTCCTAGATCGCCATTGAGCAATATAGTTAATGCAACTGTTAATTTAGAGGATTTTGATTTTTACAGTTTTGATGGACAGGCAGGGGCCCCTGCCGGTGGTGCTACTGTTGCAGAGGTTGTAGGTGGTGGGAATGATGTTCCTGATTTGGAATATTTGGATCCATTTAGTAATGTGAATGGCAATGTTAATTGAGAGCAAGACGAACAATGAAGATGAGGAGTTTTGTATAATTAATAGCAAAGTAGAGCTATTTATTTATTTATATGTACAATTATTTATTATTTATTTATTTTCTTCGATTTAGAATTAGTTATATTACGTATAATGATGTTATGATTCAACACATTGTGTACTTACTTGCATTGTACGAGCTTTCAGCAATAAGAATATAAGATTCTATTGGTAGCGCTATGCTCATCGAAATTGACAAAAGAAAAAAAGAAAACTACCAAGATTTCAAACATCACACTATCTTCATATTTTGAATGAAGCATCAACAACCATGTCAGATAGAAGAAGAATATTGGGTCCGTCGAATATAATAACTCCAAACATTCCCCCGGGTCCCAGCCAGTCGAAACCTCCAGTATCATCTAAATCACCAACGGAAATCCCATCATTTTTCCTCAAGCATGGTCTCATCCAAAATGCCAACGGATCCGCCTATCTCGAATGCAACAACACCATAATCCAAGTATCAATCTTTGGTCCACGTCCAATTAGAGGTTCCTTCATTGATCGAGCAAGTATATCCGTCGAAACCAAATTCCAGCCTCATATCCTCCCACAACCCCAAGGAGAAGTATTTAATACCCAACCAAATAATATCAAATGGACAGGAATGACCCATATAGAACATCGTATAAGTAATTATATCGAAACATGTTTATTAAGTTGTTTGATATTGGAGAAATATCCTAAATCAGCAATTGATGTGAATATTAGTATTATTTCGGTCGATGAGGATGATGTTATGATCAAGGGGAATCAAGGTTTACTTTGGTTGACTGGATGGATTGTGAATTGTGTGTCGGTTGCATTTGTGGATTCTGGAATAGAAATGAAGGATTTGATTACATCAGGAAAAGTGAGAGTGTGTGGTAGTGACGATAAAGTCATGATTAGTGGTGCCAATGGTACGGAATATGAACAAGAAGAGGGAATAGATGCATTGATTAGTTTTATGAACTTAAAGAATGATGAAGTTGTCGGAGTTTGGTTTGAAAGTAACCAACAAGATATATCTGTCGATCAATCCACAAAATTAATTGAAGAATGTAAGAAAATGTCAAGAACCTTACGAGCTAATTTGAATTCTTATTTATTAAATTCGTTATAAGATATAAAAATCTATGAATCTTAAGTTACAATTTTTTATAAAGAAAAATCAATGCAATAAATTTTCTATATACATAGACAGTAGTTTGGCCCTTTCTCTCTCGCTTTTTTTTTGCTAAATATCCTTCTTTTCTTTGACATAATTATTCCTATCATGGGATAATTCTTCCAAGACCTGTCTGATATTTATGATCTTAGTGGCTATATCTTTGATGGTCAAATTGTCATGATTTAAGAAAGCCTTAGAGTTAATCTTAACATCACAAATATTGGAAATCAAATTACTTAACAAATTATAAGTCTTGACAACATCTTCATCAGTAAGCAGATGAATAATAGGAGTATTAACATCTTCTACTTCGAATAATTTATCAAATATTTCTTCCTTCAATGTTTGACTAAAGGAATCAACTTCATTTTGTTCCAATGGAGCAACAATCTTTGGCCATTTGATTTCAAATGGTTCTGAAACATAAGTAACGTCATGTTTTCCTGCTAAATGATATCTGAATTCATAAATTCCATCTTCCCAGAATAATTTCTTTTTATCAAATGTAAAACTACCCTTTGGATCCTTGCAGAAAGTCCATCTTCCTGAAGAGGAAATCAAAGTCTTGTTTGTTGAATAAGCAGTATGCACAATCTTGTATAAGCCAATCCAATCTTCACTCGAGTGAACAGCTTTGGGTGAATGCCATGAAACAGTGATTGGTGCACCTACATAAGTATATTTAGGCAAGTACTCCTTTGATTCATCAGTTTGTAAACCATTTATAGTTAAGTTATAATCTGAATTAGCAAACGTTAAATTTTGGGACAATTCAATCAATTTTTGTTGAGATAATTTGGTTGTAGAATTCTTCAAATCTCTAATAAAATTATCCAATGAATCAGCAACGGAACTGCTCTTTGATCTTCTCATTACAACACCATCAGATTCACCACTAGGGTCATTACTTAATCTTCTTTGAATAGCTTCAGGAATCAAATGTTTCTTGAAAGTTTTAGTAACCCCAGAATCTTGCAAGACCTCTTGTTCACCATAAACTTTAATCATATGAACCTTTTCAATAAAATTGATCCTGATAAAGTTATTAGATACCCAAAGAATACAACAAACCAAGTTTTCAATAGTTGGACTAAGAATAAATAATCCCATTACACCACATACACCAAATATTTGTTCAGGGTTGTTTAAATAACGATAAACACCAGCCTTAGTTAATCGTTGAGATATACTTTGAGATTTTGGGATGAAAAAGTCTCCATAAAACCAACCGAAATATCCAATCAGATCAATAATGGAGGCATTAATCCAAGTTTGGGTGAAAATCAAAGTAATTCCTAACAAAATCCTCAAATAGTGCCAATCACTAAATAACAAAACATGTTGAGATGGATCCAAATAATAAATGAAATTAAAACCAAACAAGGACGAATAAGTCAAGTTAATTAAAGAATTGTACATTATAGCCCAATTATTTAACGATTTTTCAACTGGGATATCATTTGAAAGACACCATTTTGTAAAATGTTTGGAATGGCTTTGTAAGGTCAACAAAACATCAATTGAAACTGATTCAAATACTTTCATAGCAACAGCCAATATAAATAATTTAGTTACGGATTTTGAAAGAAGAGGAATTATAATTCCATAAGTAACAACCAAAACCAAATTAACTACATCACTTGCTCTTAACCAATTGAAATTATATAAACCAACCAAGGGTTTTAAATTATCGAAATTTTTCAAATCTTTTAATTTCAAAATTTTAATTAAATTAATTTCATTCTTTGAAGGTCCATAAATTTTATCAATATGAGGATTTTCAATATAATGTAAAAACACCATTTGTAAAAAATGCCCAAAAATGGCAATTGCTAAAACGGTATAAGATTTTGCAATCAATGCAAACCCATAATATCCAATATAACCAACTGAATACATTGGATGTGGAACCATTTCAAAAACACCATCAAAGATCAATTCTTCATTGTTAATTTGACGGAAAAAAAAATCACCCCAATACCAAGCATAATCTTTAATTGTGTTATGGGCATTAACCTTAACCCATAAATTAAATAAAATCAAACTAACACCACCAATAATTCTAGAATATATGAGCCAACTTTGTTGATTGTGAATGAATTGAAAATTGTCATCAATGGCACAAGTTAATACAACCAAGATAAAGGTAACAAAATCGGACATTAAAATTAAATCAACAATTTTTCTAAAAATTAACCAGGTATTAAATTCAACTGGTAAAGAATTGATATCATAATTTTTACCTCTTTGAGATTGAACTTCAGCTTGAACAAATTTAGCTAAAAATTGTTTATTTGATTTGTCAAATAATTTTAAATTTTTAGCCCAACCAACTAAACGATTTTTATTTGATTGATTTCGTAATAACCAACCAATACCAAAATTATAAGATAATCTCCAAAGAATATAAAATATAATATACACTTTAATTCTTAATTGATTATTAGGAATGAAAAAGACCAATAAATTGGAAAATAAGCATAATAAGATAATAACTTCAAAATTTGACTTGCGAATTGTTGGATCAAATAATGTTTTTACCATATCTTGAGTTTCTGGAACAATAAATGTTTCACCAGAAAAGGTTATACCTTTAGGACCAGCACCACCTTTGCGGTTTGACTTTACATCCCTATTGGAGTCCATGATTTTAGTGGAAGTAGTAACTTGAGTTGCAATCATTTAAGTCTGAAATATCAATAAAAAAATGAATGGACAAAACTTTGCAAAAATGTGCTTTTTTTTGGTTTTTTTTTTTTTGTTCCGGAGAGTGGAAAAAAATTGAAAATTTTTTAAAAAAAAACAATTAACTTAAAAAATTTAAAATTTTTTTAAAAAAACTGTGGATTCAACTAAAAAGTGTTGGCAGAAAAGTTTTTAAACGGTTGTAACTGAAAGCGATTAGTAGTGAATCGGTAGTAGTAGTATTACTAGTAATTGATTCTTCGATTAGCCTCAACCTATGTTAGTTTCGATAACGGATGAATAAAATTGAAGAATAAAAATGGCAGCCAAAAAAAAGTCCTAATAATAAATTAAATTTCCGGGGTAAAAAAAAAAGATCCGGAAAGTAGTTGAGTTGAGATTATCTTGACCCTTTTAATATATAAAATATAAACAAGAACAGGGTGGTTGTCTAGGGGAGTAGTAAAGCAATTGATATAGTTAATTGGCTAAATAACAAAATACCTCAATTGAAATGAGAGTTGGTAAAATTTATTCAAAATCAATTGGAAATTTTTTTATTCCCCCAACAACGGTTTTCTGTTTAAAACCAAAAAAAATGGTTTAATTTTTGGCAAACACATACATACAAAAAAAAGTGTTGAGAGTAGAGGAAGTTTATTGCATGTGATCATTTTACGTAGAAAAAGTAATGTCTCAACACTTTCTTTTCATTTTGTGTCTTCAAATGTCGCATTCATTTTTTTTATTGTGTTTAGCTCACACGATCAGATCAATCTAATAATTGCATGTGATATTCAATTGGCAAAATATTGGGTGCAAAAAAAGGACACATCATACAAAATCAATCTAACTTGCCTTTGCCTATAACAAGTTGCGGTT
>JAKTZT010000037.1:0-41171 GCA_030578955.1 Hemisphaericaspora insectamans | reverse complement strand
ATTTTTATTTAAGTATTTCAACCAATAAGAAAGCTATTTTATCCGATTAAATTAGTTTAGTATATATATAAATACCGTATCTAGAGCATAACTAAGTATCACATACCAGAGACGGTTCAGGATACCCTCTGGAACAAATGGAAAAGAATTTCGTCAAATTTGCAACCTCACTTTGTATGTAAAAAATCTTTTTTCTCATACTTAATTAGTTGTTGCGCGAAGGGCAACTGTCTCGCCACCCCGGGATGGCACTTATTATATTAGCAAAAAAAAAATTATCACTACATCAGACGACAGACAAAGTAAAAACAAGATCCAAAAATGATGATGGCAATCTCAGCAGAAGAGCATCCACTTGCCAGCGCTACTACCGTCGACGATGCTGCCTCAGCTGCCGCTGCAGCAGCAGTCGCCGTCAATTCTAGCGTTGCAAGTCTTTCTCATATGAAAGATGACGATTCAAACAACCTTCACCAACTGTTTGTTCACCAAAGTCCATTTGACCATCACTTATCGCATCCTCAACCTCATCTTATGCATCATCACCTTCATCAACTGACTCATCAACCACAACAGAGTCACCTCCTCATGCACCATACTCCAATATCTCAACCGCATACTCCGCAGCCTCAACAACAACAACAACAGCCTCAACAACATCAATATTTGCAACATACTCATCAACAGATTCCCTTACATCACCAATTATTATCCCATCCACAAGCTAATCTTTATCAACAATTCCAACAACAGCAATTCCACCAACTCACTCAACATCACCAACCAGATCTTGCTCAAGATCAGTTGAGTGCTCAACTTGGTCAACAATTAGCCTATCAACAGCACCCACAACAATCACAACAACAACTGCAATTACCTCATCATTTAACCCATCAACTCCATACCCCTCAGCCACAACAACCACAAATGCATCACCATTTGCAAGCATCAATGGCCCAACAACCACAACCTCACCTTCAACAACAACAACAAAGACAGCACACACCAGTTCATGTTTCTCGTCAACCTACCCCCCAACAACAAGTTGCTGTTCATCAGCAACACCCACACTCACAACCAATGTCTCAGCAACAGTCAAACAGACATACCCCAACACCTCAACTCCACCACCAACAACAACAACACTTGCAAATGTTGGCAACCGCTAGTGAATCAGATCATCTTATAGACTCTCATAGGACTCAATCTCCTATTAAGAAAGTTGCACCAAGATCAAGTGACTTGTTCCGTGTTGGTCCTCGCTTTAGTCAAACAAGACAGCATCAAGAAATTTATTGTAGAGCTAATGATTTGACAGTTATTCCAAGATTGGAAGCCCGTATTGATAGAGGGTTTGAGATGGGTGAAAATGGTACTTGGATTGGATACAAGCGCAATTACTTCACTTTAGTTTCTTCATTTAATTTGGAAGGTTTTGATTTTAATCGCTTCATTCAAAATAAGTTTTATACTTATGAAAAGGATGCTTATGATAAGAATTTTAAAACAAATGGTGGTTATCAACCTCATATTCATCCACATCATCCACATCATCACACTCATGCGGGTGAAAAGAGAGTTGAAATTAGTTATTTTGCGATTAGATTGGTTGCGAAGTGTTCTGATGATGATGTTCAAATTTCATTGATTCAACATACTTCAAAGAGAGATAAGGGACCCCAATTCCCACCTCCAATTTATCCTACTGTGCCTGGTGATTTACCTGACCACGAAACTGTTAAGGCTAGTTGTAATAAACGTAATGGTGCAAAATTGGAAACTATGAATAAGATTTTCTTTTTCGATAGATCTGATTATTACAATGAATATAATTTGGATACCTTAAAGGATGAATCTACTTTAAAGAATTACCCAAGTGATTCCATTTCTAGAATTGCAAGATTTGAAAGAATTCAATTCACCAGTTCTATTAGAGTTAAGAGTGCAAGTTCTAATTCCAGATATTTCACTTTGAATGTTGAATTATTGGGTATAATTGAAGATGAAGATTTACAAATCCAACCAATATTATTGAGTTCAATTGAAACTCCTCCATTGATCATTAGAGGGAGATCTCCATCTAGTTACCATAAAGATAGAACATCAGGGTATAGACCACCAAGCGTCAACAGCGTTCACAGCAGTAGATAAATGGAACTGGATTACCCATGATCGCATAATATACTTGCATTTAGACGACCCGTTTTATGATATCTCTAGAAAATAAATTTTTGTTGATTTTTGTTGCTTTTGGCTTGATTTTTTTAAAAGACTATGCAAAACTCCATTTGTAAAGGGAGATTCTTGATTTTTGATTACCATCACCATAAACACTTACTTGTAATATTAGACATCGTTTGATTTTCATTAAAAATTATAAATATATATTCAATCCCCTTATATACTTAGAGAAAAAAAATAGAAAATGTTAGAACTTTTAAACTTCTATAAATCCGAGGTCAGTATAGGATTCCTTATTTGATCATCCTCTTTTTCTTATGTAAATTTTATTTAGTGTTTATCAGTTGTTTTGAAATTTAGAAAAATGCTGAATTTGTTTTTCTGCCCACCAAAATTGACACAGAGATCAATCAAGAACCCTTAAAAAAAGAGTTCCCAGATTATCTCCTGTATCAAAGTTTTCAAATAATACCAGCTAAAAGCTTAGACTGCTATTCAATCATATATCAATCTGTGTGTGATCTTTGAACCTACATAACTGAGCATGCGGCTGCTAATTAGAGTTTCAATTTTATTATCAAAGATTTTAATTCGTAAATCCAACAAAGCAACAGCAAAAAAAAAGAAACTTAAGTGGGGTAAACCCCACAAAACGTTTTTATTTTTCTTTTCCACAAATTGAATCTTTTTTTTTTAAAGTGCAAGACGAAAGAGAAACTTACGGGATATGTTAGACGTTACATATACTCCAAAAGAAAGAAGACACAAATACGACCCTCTACCAGCCAACTTGGATAAATGAAACTACAAATGAGACACACGACTAGAGTTATTAGTACTTTATTCCGATGAGATTTTTTTCCGTCTGGTACCATTTTAGCGTTTCCGTGACCTACTAATTAACAGATTTGTTAGGGGAAAATTTTTTTTTGGAAGGCAAGAAAATTTTTTGTTTGGAGCGAACAGAGAAAAAAAGAAAAAAATTCTGTGGGAAAATGTTGAAAATATGCTTAATTCAAGCAAAACAACCTCATCACTAATTTCTTTTACTCCTAGTTAAATATCAGTCGGTGATTTTTTACGGTGCAAATGCTTTTATAAAATAGCATTCAATTATCATATCAACTATATATAGAGCTATTCAGATAGTTAATCACACAGAACACTTGTAAATACACCAGGAATATTGATAGATAGAGACATAGAAAGCTAGATTGAGAGAAATGTCAGAGGCTACAATTAAATTATCTCCACCGGGAGCAACGACAGAGATCACGCTACCGACTTCATCACAACCTCCTGAAGAATTTGAGTTATTACCAGCACCAGGACACTACAGTAATGACCAATCGACTCCAATCGAAGATGTCAGAATTATAGATAAACAATCACTCGAATATGTGCTCATATCAGGAATAGCAGGGGGTTTAGCTGGAAGTGCAGCCAAAACATTAGTGGCACCACTTGATAGAATTAAGATTTTGTTCCAAACGTCTAACCCTGAATTCTTACAATATAGAGGTACAACCAGAGGGTTGTATTTAGCTGGGAAACACATTTGGACAACTGATAAGTTTGCTGGTTTATATCAAGGTCATTCAGTCACCTTGTTACGTATTTTCCCTTATGCTGCTATTAAATTTGTCGCATATGAACAAATTCGATCATTTTTGATCCCTAATGATGGGTATGAAACTGCGCCCAGAAGATTTATGGCAGGATCTTTATCTGGTCTAGCATCAGTGTTTTGCACATACCCATTGGATTTAGTAAGAGTTAGATTAGCATTTGAAACAAGAAGTTTGGCTCACGCAAAGGTTCATCCTGGCCATGAACAGTTTATGAAGCATCGTCGAGGAAGATTATCCTCTACCATAAGACTCATCTATAATGAAAATCCAGCTCCTAGGATCAGTGATCCTTCATGGTTGAAATATATGAGAGAAACGTTCCCACCTCGAATACAAAGAATAAGTAATTTTTATCGTGGCTTCGCTCCAACCGTGATGGGTATGATCCCTTATGCTGGTGTATCATTTTATACTCATGATTTATTGCATGATGTGTTACGGTCCCGTTTCTTAGCACCTCATACTGTTCAACCTAAAGCAGCCAAAAAGGTTTTAGTTGTAAATAAGAATAAACAACCAGGAAAAAAATCATCAAGGGATACGAGAGCCCCCTTAAAGGCTTATGCACAATTGATTGCGGGCGGTCTTGCTGGTATGTGTTCCCAAACCGCTGCCTATCCATTCGAAGTTGTAAGAAGGAGAATGCAAGTCGGTGGTGCGGTTAATCAAGGTCAATTTCTTTCTTTTAATCAGACAGCAAAATTGATTTATCGAGAAGGTGGGTTACGTGGATTCTTTATTGGGTTGAGTATTGGATATATGAAGGTTATTCCAATGGTCTCATGTTCTTTCTTTGTTTACGAAAGATCAAAGAAGTTATTAGGTATCTAGGATTACGAAGCTGAAAGAAGAAGTGGTTATTATATAGAAGAACATTTCTGTATCTTTATTTATTAATACAAATGGTCAGCAGTACTATTTACAAGAAAACACCCGTATTGTATAACGAATCTAAAGAAAAAGTCTATCAAAGGCAGTGTCCATTTTTAAAAGAACCACCACCATTTCTTCTTTCCAGATGGACTAGTACCAAACTTTGGAGAAGAAGCCGTCACATCAATCTTTGCATTTTTGGTAAGATTAGTAGAGACTGTTTTAACCACAGTCTTTGGTCCAATCTTAAATCCCCAACCTTTCAAAACCCTTACAACAGCAGGTGTAATGGCCGCCGTGATTGGCAATCTAATGAAAATGAATGATTTATGTATTCCATAGGCAATGGCAAATTCCGTCCAGGAAAACTGACTTAATATATATTTCAATAAATCTTTCTTTCGTGCCTTTTCCTTCTCTGACTCTTCCAATTCTCGTTCTTCACGTTTTAATTCTTGTGATTTTGCAAAGTCTTCTTCACCCAAACCATATCCGAAATATGATTTAATACGATTTTGATAATATTCAATTTTTTCACTACCCATGGAATGAACAACTATGTAACATATAGGTAAATCAATAGCCGAGAGCCCGAGGTATACACCCAAAGCAGCCATCCCATAAGCCTTGGTGAGCTCTTTGAGACCCTTGGGCTTGACTGTTGTTGATTGGAATCGACGGAATGGTGCTCTCAAGTATATTCTTGATGGTCTTATGAGAGGAAACAATAAGGAGGATCCCCTTAATCGGTTTGATTTGAACATATCTAATGGAGGGACACACTGAGCCTTGAAGGCGTGAAACAGTTCGGTTAAATTAAATGTTTACATGCTGAATTTTTTTTCCCTTAAGGTGGCATGGTAGCACTGCGGATAATTCCGGAACTAGTTGAATGAGATGCCTTAGATGTAGCTCCGATGGAGGTTAGGACAAGAGAAAGTGCAATAAGTTTACAAACGATAAAGTCTATAATATTCTATATATCTCTTAAAACAAGCTAACGGAATTGCGAGTAATACTTTTCATCTTCAAATCTTGCATTGACAAGATCAATAACTTCCTTAGAATAAACATCTTCAACTTTTTCACCACCCAACAACACTCTCTTTTCATGGTTTCTCTGTTCATCTTTAGTCATAACAACTACATTCTGGAACGAGATCTCTTGATCCGGGTTCCATCTAGATAAAGTCAAACGGGTAGAATATTGAGAAATTGGCGATTTTCCCCTAAACACTTCTTCCAAAATGTAATTAACATCACTCAAAGAGATTTGAACTCTTTGATCTTCTTTTCCAATTCTAGATTGTTGTCCAGCAAGACTTTGTAAAATATCATCATAGATTTTATATCTATTTTTCCCTTCAATTGGCTCCATTGGATATCCAGAGACCGTAGTTATGACAAATGTCGCAATTGCCAATCCAAACATTCCAGGCATCGTTCCTAAAACAGGCAAAATCCTGACTCTGAAATCTTTGAGCGCAGATAATTGATCAACGGAACCCTTATCGAATTCATCTTGCGGTAATGGTAACAATTTTGCTTTTCTAGGGTCCGGCTTTTCGGCCGAAAACACCACTGGGATACCATGCGTGATCCCTCTCTTTTTCAACACGACTCGGATTCTTTTGGCTAATGGATCTTCTTCGGTTTTAGAAATGTCGGCTACATTAATTCTTGTGGGATCGGATTTACAAGCTGCACCACCCGAAGAAACCACAGGGATTTCTTTCTTATAACAATAAGATAACAAATCCAACTTGGTATCTAAATTATCAATACAATCAATCACAAATGTCGGCTCAAATTCGTCTCCAAATATTAACTCATCAGCCACATCAATGTTCCATAATTGATTTCTAGCATCAATTTCAACCCAAGGTGCAATTTGTAGTAAATGATCACGCAAACAGTCTACTTTTGATATCCCCACATCCTTCAAATTAGCAACTGCATGTCTGTTTAAAGAACTTAATGAAACTTGATCGAAATCTATAATTCTAATTTTGGAAACCCCAGAACGGACTAACATGGTAGTTACCCAAGATCCAACTCCACCAGCGCCTACAACTACGATACGTTGGTTTCGGACTTTTTCCATTCCTTCTTCAGTTAGGAATGCGTAGTTTCTTGCGAGTTGTTCTCTGATTAATTCTTCTGAATGGTGTTGTTTCTTTGGAGATGACTTGGTAGGTGGAGGGTTGTTAGGTTGTTTGGAATTTATTGTCTTTCTTTCGTAGACATGATAGCATTCTACTAGACCAGCAGTGATTGCGGCAGTAGCAATTACTGAAACTATAATGCTCTTGGACATTGTTAGTCAGTCAATGCTCCTTTGGTAAGATCGAATTCACAAGTTGAAAATTTAAAAATTTCTTTTTCCTCATTTCTTTTTGTGCTGCGCTTTTTTTTTGATGTGGCAACGAGTTTTTTTTTGCATCCATTTGTGTGCCAACAACTATTAGAATAATGTAAAACATAGAACATTTATAGATATTCATTTATATTATAAACAATATAATAAAGAATTAAATAGGTTAAACCAAAACTAAAATACAATAAATATAAACGCAATGCAAAAAGATCAATCTTGCTTCTTATCCAGCGGAGTGATCTCTTTAATAACAACATCACCACCCTTACTTGTTGGAACCGCACTGGTTTCTTCAATAGTTGCGGTATCCCCTTCCTCATTAATAGTCGCATCAGAAGACTGTTGAATATCCTCAGCCAAAGGCTTATCTGAATCTTCTTCTTCATCAGCAAATCGTAAACTCTTTATCTTCTTCACTGCAGATTCACTAGTAATAGATCCGGTTGCTTTCGAATCATCTACAATTGGAGGTACTGTATATTCATCTTCTGGATGGGCTGCAGTAGCAGTAGCAGGAGCAGGAGCATCAAACACTAATTCTGCAGTTCTAACCCACCTTCTTCTTCTGGTATACTTAGAATAGGAGTCTTCAGTAGATGGCTTCTTCCAAGTATTATCATAATAAATATAACCATCATTCGTCTCTGGATTGGCAGTGGTTTTGGAACGCTTCAGGCTAGGTAAGGAAATTGCACCATCATTAGTTAAATCCAATCTCCAAGTCTTATCAACCCATCTCCAAGAAGCACCATTCAATTTACTTGAAGATTCATAAGGATTGTTATCATCACCAGCATTGGGTAATTTAAATTCTTCGATTGAAGAACTTTCATTCAAAAATTCATCTGTCCAAGCACTTCTTTCATAAGATAATAAATTTGAAGTCCATCCTATACCTAACCATCTTCTTTGATTTTCATAAATAACATAAGTGAATCTAATTGGTTTGTTGGAGGGACCAGAACCAGATCTTGATTGATCAAATCCAGAAGTCTTTTGTACTTTAGCAAAAGCAGCAGCGAAAAGGGAATGATTTTTAGCCTTCAGGAAATCTAAACCGGTTAGATAGAAACATATTAATCTTGCTAATTTCATTTTCCAAAGAATTCTTCTAGTGACACGTGCATATGATGAGTGATAAGATAATAAGAAAAGACCAGTTACCAAAAGAAGGACTCTTGGTCTAATCAAAAAGAAGGTAATGATCAAATAGATTGGCGTTAAGAATAATGTTGTAAATAGCAATCTCTTGATATCGTATGCTGTTAGACTTAAACCTGTGATAGGATTTAATAACATATCAGCTTTAATACAAGATGCCGTCAATGCTTGAACAACATCATCCAAAGTGGGATACAAACTTGCTTCTTCCACTATTTTATGATTCAACACGGCATATGCACTAAGTATGCCAACAATAATCAAATGCCCAAACCACACAACTAAATTCTCAAAATACAATACAATCAAAGCATACAGACACATAATGACTATATTCAACCAATAATCTTCATTTGTCCAAGTCGCAATTGATAATAGTTTGTTAACAATTAATAAATAGGGATATGACTTTACTAATGCTTTTGATACAGCTGGCGGGGTTGAAGATAACAATGGAGATGCTTGTGGTTTTCTGTGTAGAGGGGTTGTGAATGTAGTTGAACTAAATTGAGCTCTTAATTCATCAGAGTCACCATATATATTTTCTGGATCATTGATGGTGTTGTCTATTGTTATATCCGATGTATCTGTTAGTCTTGATCCTTTCAGCTTATAAGACGATTCGCTTCGTGACATTGTGTGAGTTCTTTGTGTAATAACTATTCCAAAAAATTAAAGGTGTTGGGAGGGCAAATTGGATATCAGAATTGCGTTTATCTGGAGTGTCCTGATGGTGGTGAATTGAAAAATATATGTTAATTTTTTAATAAATTAAATAAAGCACTTAATGTATAATCCAATACAAGTAACCAATGTTAAATAGTGACTGTATTAACAAAAGTAATGAGTGTAGGGATAGTTAAAGTTATAAAATTGAATCTTAAGATATTATGTGGGAGTGTAAGTAGTAACCTTCCCCAAAAAGAAAAAAAAAACTAACTGAAAAAATCACGTGCTTAAAAAATTACATAAAGCTGATCACAATTTCTTTTTAAACCGGGAAGTTTCCGAATCCAGGAAGAAACATCGATAGGTAGAATAAGGCTCCAATTGCACCTAATCATACTAACCATTATTGATTACTTACATCATAACCAGTACTTATATCCAATAGCATAATCGTCATCGATCATCAGCAATCTGTTTTCTAACTGAAATTCTCCTGATCACCATCACAACGGCATCATCACTTGCAACAAGATCAAGTAAATATTTCTGTGTAGTTTTTTGTGGCGGGGAAGCAAAGCGCAGCCTATCATCATATATCAGTACTATGGACTTTTCAAAGTTACTTTCCAAGGAGATCAATAAAAAGAAAAAAAAAGCTCAGATAGCTACTTCAAAGAGTAGTAAGGCCAAGAAATCAAAACATAAACGGTCTCTTGAACCTTCAATAGAAACAAACAACGAAATACAGAGTAACATCGACATCTCATCACGGCATACCCCCAACTCGAACCCCGAACCACTCAAGGAATCCGAAAAACAACAACAAGAGGAAGATGACGACATACCGGAAGACCAGATCGATGCAAAACTTGCAAAACTTGGTCAGAAAGACATGTCTCACTTATCCAAAGAACAAAAAATCAAACAATTACAAATCTATCTCCGGCATGAATCTAAGAACACTAAATATAAAGCATGGTTAGATAAGGAAGCTCCCTTATATCAGGACCCCACAAAACAACTCATCTCGCTTGATTTAATTACCAACATGACAAAGCAGAAGAATGAAGTATATTTGAAATTACGTGTATATATCAAAGAACTCATTAAATCATGGGAACATGATCTTGCCAAACAAGAACCAGTACAAGAGTCAGAGTCAGCATTGCTTAAAGAAACAAAACGAGACATCGTGATCTTATTATATAAATTACGAACTCATAAATTGACCGATGACATGTTAACTTCTTTAACTACAATAATCTATTATCTACAACAACATGATTATCGAAAAGCTAATCAATCATATATGAAATTAAGCATTGGGAATGTAGCTTGGCCAATTGGGGTTTTGAATGTTGGTATCCATGCTAGAAGTGCGGCACTGAGAATCACGGGTGAAAGGAAGGCAGCAAATATTATGATTGATGAGAAGACGAGGAGGTGGATAACCAGTATAAAGCGAATAATAACTGCTATGGAAAGAATAAATAAGGATAGCTTATAGAATAGAAGTTTATAAATTGACTTAACGGAATGCTCACATCACGTGCCAAAAGGGACATTTTAGGGCATGAACCCTAAACTTGAACACAGTTTTGCAACCTTACACGACTCTCTCTAATTTTTTTTCTCTGTTTGACTCTCCCTCATAGCGGGAGAGCGAGAGAGAGAGCGAGCAGAGTAAGGTGAAAAAAAATTCCAGATTTATCAGAAAACCAATAACGGAACCTCAACTTAGAATTTACCATTATAGACATAAATAATCAAAGATGGCCAGAGAAATCAAAGATATCAAAGAATTCGTTGAATTAGCTAGAAGATCCGACATCAAGTCGGCTATCGTCAAGGTTAACAAGAAGATTAACGCTAACGGTAAGGTATTCAAACAAACCAAATTCAAGGTTAGAGGTTCTAGATACCAGTACACTTTAGTTGTCAACGACGCTTCCAAGGCTAAGAAATTACAACAATCCTTACCACCAACCTTAAAGATCACCAACTTATAAATTCATCATTAATAAAAGAGTGAGAGAAAAGTATAATATAATGTTAGTTTTTTTTTGACTACTATTGGAGTTTATAAATAAAGGAATAACGGTTTTTATTTTATTTTGTAATGATATATAATTTCTATCAAGTTGGTTTTGAGAGATATTGATAAATAGTTACTATTCATATAGTCCTTAGGAAGATTAGCTTGTGCCATAACCCAATCTATGTATATTTAATATATAACGGAGACTCGTTGGAGAAGAAATCACAGTTACATAAAAGGTGATGAAGAAACATACATTTTCTACTATACAAAAAAGAGAAGAGATCTAAACAACATCTTCCATTTCTTCATCTTCGTCCTCATCTTCATTCTCATTATCTTCAAGGCTATCCAAACCTAATCTAACTGCTCTTTCAGCATCTCTTAATTTTCTATACTCCGGTTTTAAATTATATTTCGAAGTATATGGGCCCTTTTTGATCAAATTTGCAATTGAATCAAGGGATTCCTTTAAATAGCTTTCCGGTTGTCTTGTTCTTTCTTTCAAACCCTTCATTGACCAATATTCATATTCTTCAAATAATCTAAATAATAAATCCAAAAGATCCTTCTTTGGCATTCTAATTGCCCTACCTTCAGCACTCTTTTTAGCAGTAGTAGATTTCAAAAATACAGAGGTATTGCTTCCTTTAATCGATGGACCTGCGTTGGATTGAATAACACCTGGGATTTCATTCAAGAATGTTACTTTTGGTCTAGGTGGTCCTTGTGTTATATTTTGTCTCTTGACAAGGATTTCTCCATATCTCAGATCATTCTTGGAAGGGATAATTTGACAGTCATGACATATTTTACCCATTAACGAGGTTTTCTTGGGAATAGTTTTCACGAATGGAATATATTTTCTAACTGGTTGGCCATCAGCTCCTTGTTTTTGAACCCTAAAGAATTTAAACTTTTTACGGGGAACGAATTTCTTTTTATCCTTTTGTTGTTCAGCTGGCTGTGTTGGCGGTTGTTGAGGTAATTGGGATACCTCGGTTAATTCTTGTTTAAATTTCTTTAAATTCTCTTCGCTGAAAGCATATGAATTTCGAACTTGTGTGTTCAATATTTTTATATCATATTCTTGCGGTACATCATTAATAACTTGCCCCTGTTCTTGATTTAAGACCAATTTAACTTGCAATTTCCCATTTGTACCACTATCCTTTTTAATTTTAACCATCCCCAATTGTTTCCCATTCATCATTTCTTGACTTGTCCATTTTTCCATAAGATATCGAGGCAATTTGACCAACCATACTTTTTGATTTCCATTTGTAAGATTCATATCAAGTGATTCATTTTCTTCAAGATAGTCTTCTGGATCGGAAAGTATAGACGGATCTTGTTCGTCTTCATCTATTGCCGCTGATTGTAGGAGTGGGTCTTCTTCGTCTTTGATTGTTGGAGGTGTAGGTGTTGCCGTTGCTGGTTTCTTGACTGGACTTGTTTTAGCTGAATTCATGTTATATTAGTGTTAAAAGCTTATGTAATTGTGTATTTATGTAATAATTAATATATATATGTGATCTATTTATGATTTAATCTTTAGTTTCAATTGATATAAATTGGTAAAAGAAAAGAATGACTGGTAACTATGGCGATCATTTTTAATAAATCTTTGATAAGTTGAGCTTTTTTTTCTTTTCATCATAAAAACTTACTCACTTTGTGCAAATTCCAATTAGATTAAATATACTATTCAATTTCAGTCATATTATAATAAATAGCCACTTTACAAACTGATTAACACACTCTAGAATTAGATTTAAGCTAGAACTTGGGTTAAAACTTGCAAGAATTCATTGATAAATACCAACCATATATTGATGGTAGCGCAATTCTATGCCAAAAATCTTTCACTTCGCACGACCGAATCGACTTTGCCACACATTAAGGTGAAGACGCAAGGTCCATTACCTTCCACTCATAATTAAACACATCAATGGCACCACAACCACCACCAGAATTACGGCTAACACCGCCATTCTATCAACAAGATCGTAATTGTGGATACTGTCACCTCCAAAAAGCCGATTACTTCTCCCTCGAATCTCGTTTCAATAATGCCTCACAATTTCCCCATGCACAGTCCATCATACTAGGTACAGAAGTCATGTCTATGTCATGCCAAGACTATGACGAATTTGTAAACATGGGGTTCAGACGCTCTGGTTGTTTTATGTATAAACCTGACCAACTACGTTCATGTTGTCGTCAATTCACCATCAGGACAAATCACACCTATTTGGGTAAATTATCCAAAGAACAACGAAAGGTGATAAATCGGTTTACTAAAGAGATTTGTCCTAATTTGTCACCAGCTAAAAAAAATACAGAGTTTGATTATAAGAGACTAATTAAAGCCCAACAGGGTTCACAAAGCTTTTGGACAAGATTTGAACCTTCCGGATTCTCAAGGGAGAAATTTGAATTATATAAAAAGTATCAAATGAGAGTCCACGGCGATAAGGAATCAGAAGTACATGAAAGGGGGTTTAGAAGATTCTTATGTGATACACCATTCAGTGATTCTGAAACCAATGGCACTGATATTCAATGGGAGACACTCCAATCATGGGTCCAAAAGTGGTCAGAAACAACCCTGTCCCGAATAATAGACCCTAAAGCAAAGAGGATTGGACCAACTCATGAATGCTATTTTCTTGATGATAAATTAATAGCTTTCTCTGTATTGGATTTCTTACCTTCAGGACTATCATCAATCTATTTCGTGTGGGATCCCGATTATGCTCATTTATCACTCGGAACACTTTCTGCTCTAAAGGAAATTCAAATGTGTCATGAATTAGGATTGGGATATTACTATCTCGGTTATTATATTGCCGATTGTCCCAAAATGATATATAAAGGAAAATTTGGAGGAGAAATTTTGGATCTTGCTAATGAAGTGTATTTTCCGTTAGATGTGATTAAACCATTCATAGCTGGAGATAGGTTATTCGTGGTTGGGAAAGAGAACCAAACGTATACCAACGAGTTACGAATCAAGAACAATGGGTTCCCAGTAGATGTTGAGCAGAGTGAGTTTTCTCAAGAAATGGAGAAATTAAAAAATGTGGCAGAAGATATTTATGGTAATCCAGAGACAGAAGAAATAGCAGCACATGCAGAACAACAACTAATGTCGGAATATAATGTGTTTGCTGCATTCTTAGATGAGGACTCAAAGATCCCGTTAGTGTTCCCTGGTTTAACACCATTATGGCAGATTTTGGAGTTGTTTGATAATGGAATCATTTCAGATGATCTTACAGTTCGCATATACTATAGATACCATAAAGAAGGAATAAATTATACATTGGGAAATTTAACAAATGAAGGTCTTGCCATAGTAGTTGATTGTATACGAACTTATGGTCTTGAAAAGGTAAAGAGATGTGAAATTGTTTTGTAAGAATTAAGTTAATTAATTAAATCATGCTATATTATTAAAAAGAACCAATGGAAGAACACGTCCAATGGATGAGAGTGATATCCTAGAAGAGAATTATATAGTAGGAATAATAAATAAATCATTTAAAGAAACTTCAAATAAGCACACCTGCAAGTATTCCTAAGATCACCAGCGAAAATAACCCGCCATTACTAACTGGTGATGAATTAGAACAATCAGTGGAAATTCCGTGACCAGATACATTAGTATCATTCTTGGGTAAATTGTCAGTAGGCTTGCGAAAAGAGGTACTATTCTTATGTTTGTGAAGTTTATGCACTGTTTTATTCTTATGCTTTCCATCACCAACTAGTAATTCATTTTCAGCTCCTTCTTCTTCTTCAGCTGGTAATGTTTCTTCAATGCCATCACTTGCTTCCTCATTTCTCTCAGGAACTTCAACATTTTCAAATGATAATGCTTCTAATTCATCAAAAGTGTAACCTTCTTCAATTGGAGCCATTAATTCTTGTAATTGCAGAATATCTTCATTTTCAGTATATTGACCAATTAAGGATTGAAGTTTTGCATCGTCAGCCAATTCAATATCAGCACAAGCAATTTTTGTCATATTTCTGTAATGGAATACCAAACTTCTACCAACAATATAGGATTTGGATTTCTTATTCAAAGATAAATAAGGATCTTCAAATTGCAATTCAAAACAAGTAGTGTTAATCAATCCATGCTTACCCAGTAAATCACCAATTTGACAAAGTGCATCATCTCTTTGTTTTTCACAATCAGGAGAAGCCTTATAAGGATTAAAATGACTACCAACCTGTTCACAATCACCATTTCCAGGAACTGATTTCTCATGAATGTGATAATAATAAGGAGTACCATCAGCTGGGAAACCCGTCATATCAAAATGTGCTTTAACTAGTGAACCTTGTCTAGCGGTAAATATAACATTTCCTTTGATTTCTTTATCACCACCAAATGGGAAATCAGCAATTGCAACAACATCTTTAGGATTCTTGTTGACTTTAGGAGCTCTTTCGGCTTTGGATAAGGATAAGGCAAAGACTAATGGTAATAAGTTTATAATCTTCATCGTGAATTATATGTTATTATATTTGTTTGTGGAAATTCTTTTTATAGCGGGTAAAAAGTGTTGATTGAATTGTTTATCTTCACAAGAATATGAGGATAAGAACAATTACTATGAGTTTGAAAAGAATCTTGAAGGTAAAATTGATTTGACTTAAAGGAGAAGGGCCAAGATGGTGGAATCTTTGAAACTAAAAGGGATGATAGTAAAAACCAAAAAGAAAGGAAAAGAAAAGATGAAAAAAATTGAAATCCACAGAGAAAATTAAATTTATTAAATAGTTGCAAAAAAAAAATTCAACATTACAAAGAACAAAAGAATTTGTTGTGCAACAAAAACAAACCGCAAAAAAAAACTTAATTATGCAAGTGCCGACGAATGGTTCTTGTCTTTTTTGAAGAAATGCTTCATGGTTGATGTCTTCAAGGAATATTAATTAATCCTTGCCCCAATTCAACCAAATAATCAGATTGATTGCAATAAACGACCTACTTATTTCATGTAGTTTGTTGAACTCTTTACCCCAAACTCTTAATTCCCGCAAAGTATTGATTCGAAGAGCCTACTTCTATCGAACAACTCACGTGAATATTATATATGTATTTGTTTTACACCGCGATGATCTTGAACCAATAGATGAGCATCGGCCCGTAAATTCCTACGACTCAATCAACGTTTTATGAATTGATCACCAAATGAAAAATTCACGGGCTGTTCCGCGTAACAATGAAAATTCATGCGACAAAAGAGATCATTGATCGGAATAAAATTAAACTTGTTGACTTTCTCTCGCGCCAAAAAATTGAATGACCAATGATATCGTATATTGAAAAATTTATAAAAATACAATTTCATTGTTGGGTTTATACTATTACACAACTGAATCGAACATAAAGTGTTCGTATAGAAGAAGTTTTATGGTTAATAAAAAAAAAGTCAGTTGAGATTAGATACAAAAGTGGATAAAATATTTCTTTCCGTTTGAAATTGATGGATAAATTGTGGTGCTGGTGGTTCAAAAATTTTGTGACGCTTAAGAGCATGATGTATATCTTATTCCAGAAGATTCTTCAAACCAGTCTTCCCTCCACAGTGTTCGCACGGGACAGCACACCACCGTAGCTTTTTTTCCGTTGGAAACCAGCGCGAGAAAGAGAGAGAGAACACAAAAGTATAAAATTAGCAAAATTAGCGTGACCCCTAATTTTATTAGGTGTGCACACTAGTTTTGAGTGAGTTGTTTTTATCTCCCCCCCCACATTTTCTTCACCCAAAAAAATCACTCCACCCGTTGCTTTAACATCAATTTCACCCTTTAATCCCTGCTGAAACAAAATGAGGGTATAAATAACCCCCACTTTTGCTCTCATTTGTTTTTGGTTTTCTTTTTTTTTGCTTTTTATTTCTTTTCTCTTTTCTTCAATTAATATCAATTAATAATCAATTACTTTATATTACAATTTTAATTTCACGAACAAGAGTTCAATATGACAAGAACAAATGAAAAGAAACCACAAGATCCAAAATGGTTCACTCATCACGGGTTTGCAGACAGTGATCCAACAAAGACAAAAAAAGACGGCGCTGGTAGTTTCAATTGGGGCAAACCAGGTGACGAGGACGAGTTAGAAGAAGAAGGTATTAAATTATATAACAAATCTTCTGGTAGAAGAAATTCCAACCATGATACAAACCAAGAGAAATTACGTGAATTGAGTCAGAAATTGGATAATGAAATATTTGGAGAAGAAACGGAGGCTAAATAGATGCTTGTCTTTTTTAAAAAAAATTGCTATCATTCATTACGTTATGCCTAGTTTTATGAAGTTTATGTGTATTTCTAAATAGAACGAATTTTACGAGTTAATTTAATAATTAAATGCGTTGTCTATGACAATGAACTGGTTGATTCATTGGCTTTTAACTTAGCTTCAACTTCAGATTTCCAACCTTTCCTCTTTTGGCGTTCTTCATATGCCTTTTTATTATTTAACACTCGATCCACAATAAATTTCGTATTCATTTCATCGTATTTATGGGGCCCAATGATTTCATAGATATCATCAACACCAGTATATACATCTTCAATTTCCAATGGCGTGGACCCATGAAATACTCTAATTACTTTTCCAGGTAAACTTGACAAGAATTCGGGTGTTGGCTTATATGGTGCACCCAATACTACTGCATGTACATACTTACATTGTAATGTACACAATGATCTCTCCAATAAATTCATAATTGGGTAATTCAATCCTTTGTATTCGTTAATTACAAAATCATCATGAAGTCCCACCAACACAATTGCATCCAATTCTTGCGCTCGTTGATAAACAATCTTCAATAGCTCAATATGACCAGGATGAAACAAATCAAACCCACCATCTACATATACGATGTTCTTATTAAGCCTTTCGGCAATCTCTTTACTTGGGCTCACGATCTCTTGTAATTGATCCTTATAATTCACAAACACAGCTGATCCTCGGTTTAATCCAGTCTTATCACTGGCATATCTTGTAAACCTTTCTAAATTATCTTCACTTAACAATAATCCAGAATTGTTAGCAGATACCTTAGGAAAATGATGTTCTTTACTCATCAACAACATCCTTCCCACTAAATCGGTAGTGCTTATATTCGGTGTCCGTTTCACAACCACAAATCGTCCCATATCTTTCACAGCCTGATAACAATCCTCACCATTCGCATCAGTAGTTATATCATCACCATGGACCACATATTTACATCCATATGAATCCATAAAATCAGGATCAGTCACATAAGGTGCGTTATCAATTGCCTTGGTGACCCATTTACATGCTTGTACATTAGTCATTCTTTCGTCTAGTTGCATGACTGTAGGACCTTTGTTATGAAAGATTTCAGAGTCGGAATGGACACCGACGTAGAGCTCTTTTCCAAGTTGACGGGCTTGTAGCATTGCACCTGCGTGGCCTAAGGGGCATGTGTTGTGTTAATATGAATTCTTCAAGCGTGGGGTAGCAAAGAGGGCAGAAGCGAGAGAATGCATTACATACCGTGATGGGCAAAGTCAAAACATCCATCTATCCAGATTCGACAGTTTTCTATTCCTTCGGGTCTTTCAAACATCTATATGGTGATTTGAGTTGTTAGAGAAGAAAAGTGGGTAGTTTTTGATTTCGAAAATCTTTGATTCGATTTTTTTTTGGTGTGTGAATTTTTTTTTCCTTCCTCGCGGTATTCGAAAATGGAGCCAAGCACCAAAAAAAGTACTGATTCAGAAATGTTTGCAGCCACAATAAAAGCTCTTGCAGAATAAGATAGAACTTTCTTGGTTAAAGTATTACAGTAAATAATATCCCAGAGATTAAACTCATATAGTATTAATTAACAAGATGGCTCGGATTAAAAAACTTATACAGATGTACCAATATGTAGCTGATATAGTTAATACACGGCGTAAGTGAAAACAATACAGGATAAACAGAGAAAATGGTAGAGTCTTATAAAATAGCCACGAGAAAATACTCTAGTTACAATTATTAGTACCATGCTCAATTAACAAGGAGACTTTTAGTTCTTTTTAGGAATTCCTTTCGTAAATGTTTATGTAAAAAGAGCCGAAAGCTACAAAACAGGACATCATTCACTTTTTCCACATCTATCATCTCTTCATATAAAATCAATACACCAATATATCCGATTCATACTAATTACCCAAACATATTCAAAAAGAGCTTTCTATCAAGAATATCTTGTTTTGATTGATTTTCAAAAAGCTCATCTTCCCCTTCACTATTTAATTTTGCATCTTGCAGACGAGACCAAACACCGGGCATGTCTTCAACATATACGTTTAACTTAGAATTAAGATCATCACTTAAATCATCAACTATCTCGTCAAAAATCCACCCACAGAGACGTGGAAAAATATTCAAATTGGCATTAGTAGCATACATAACATGTGATATAAACTGTTCCGTAAATCCCAATTTTATTAACTTGTTGTAAAATTCATATATGTCACTTGAAGAAGAAATTGCTTTTGTGATCACTTTGGGCAACTCCTGGGGCGACACGCTATTCCAAAGTCGTTCATTGAATATGTCATTAATATCAAACGGTTCTTGGAGATATTGCAATGAAATTAAAAGTTCTGATGGATCATTAATTGAAAATCTATTTTCGCTCTCTAAATCTTCACCAACAGGCCGATGGACTTCTAGAAACACTTTACGTTCCTTAATTTTGCCTTGACTTTGGAAAACTAACAAATCCAGTTCTTCTTCAGTAGATAATTTTGCATCTTGTATTACAGTCCAGATACCAGGGACATTCTCGACCTCCAACAAGCGATCCATGGGGTATCTAGTCCGCTTCTGTAATTGCAGTCTTATATTTACAAACACATAATCACAATATTCAGGGATCACTTCAATATCAGCGCTCGTGGCCATAAAAATTTGGGATATGAAACAGTCAGAGAATCCAATTAAACTTAAATTTCTTTGAGCTACCAAGACATCGGTTATGCCACTAACTGCATTGATAACTTGTTCTAAGAGTGTTCCTTGATTCATCAGTTGGTAGACTGTGTCAGGATTGGCGAATAGGTCCTCAATAGTGGCGGAATGATCAATATATCTTATTTGGATAGATCCTGGCTCGTGGAAAAGGTGGATGTCATTTGAGGAAGTCAGATGTGAATCATTTTCTTGTACAGTATTCTGACCACAAATCATTTGGCGTGGATCCTCACTTAATAAGATATTGATGGAAGCTGCATTGGGTTCTTCAATTGTATTAATATTGCCAATGTTAGATGGTTCAGCAATCGCTGAAAGCCCACCTTGTGATTCAGTTTGTACTGCAACGTCAACCCCTGCATATCTCCTGACCGCCTGCTCAATATCATCTTCAACACTTGCCAATTCAATATCTTGAATTTTCAGGAGTTTTGCTATCAGTTCTTCTAAGTCAATTTGCGAATCTCTATTTGAAGTTCCATTTGATCGACCAACTTGCATATTCTCTTCCCTTTCAACACCCGTGCAAGCACCGGTCATATGTGCATCTTCATGGTTCAGATTTACGGATTCTTCAGAGCTCACGTCAACTACTTCCATCCCATTAAATTCGACCAACGTCTTTTTCTGATCTGTATCTCCCGATTGGGTAATATACTTTTGATAATACTCAATATAACTTGGAATAGTACCAGGCATAATCCATTTATTATATCTATCCTTCCAAGACAGAACCCGATGATGAGGATACCGCCTCGCCATTGCTCGGAAGAAACCCTTGGGTAATTCAAAATGATTATGCCATAAATCAAAGTCAACTTGGCGAGCAACAATAAATTTTTGTACGTGCTTGCATAACATATAGTCATCCTTGGCGGTATATTTGGTTTCTCTCTTGATCGCGTTTTCCCTTTCCAGAGAGGGATATACATTGGCTTGTTCATTCGAATGCAGGTCATTATCAAACACTAATTGGGGTTCCAAGAGTCTTTTAAATCTCGACATAATAGATTTTCCAGTATGTCCGCGAAGAATTCTATGTGTGGATAAGTGATCAAAAAAATGGCGGGAGCTGCGATAGTTTGCATTTGATTGAATCTGATCAAGAATATACTTGTCCATTTCTGGAGTGAATGGAACGTCGGTAGTACAAATACTTGAATTGTGTTGAGATGATTGACTTGCAGTGTTGTTACTGAATGTAGCTGAAGCACTAACTAGTGGTGATTTTCTAATACTTTCACTTGTATCAGATTTATCTGCTTCCGATGTGGAATTCAGATTTGCATTGCCACTCACGCGTACTCCATCTCTTGTGTTCGCATGTTGGCTTTCTCCCCTCAGGGGTATTCCATCATACGATAAAAAACTAGTAGTCCTTGAATGATCATTCCAACCACGATTTTCAGCGATCCGAATCTCCGCCCTTCTTTCAGCCTTTCTTCTTTTCGAGGATTCTTTTCTATTGCTTCTTACACTGGATGCCCCCAATCTTAGTAATTTATTAAAATCTGATGCGAACTTTTTTTCAAACTTAAATTCTTTTCTTAGCATTTCCGACGCCTCAAGGATTTGATCTGCAGGAACAGAAGCGTCTTCAGAACCAAGACCAATTCTGTCTATAACTTCTAATCTTCTTACTAAGAACATTTTCCAGAGGTTTTCATCGTTGAATCTTAATCGTGCTCTGATTTCTTGGGTGGTAAGAGACTGTCTTCGGTATGAAAATGAATTCAGGGATCTTGCTTGAGATCGTGATCTATGTCTCATTCTATTCTTGTGCAAAGCTGTATGATTTGACTAAAGTAACAAACTGAGAAGAGGGTTGATTGTAATTCCACCAACTCTAGAAAAATATAAACAAAAAATTCTTTTAAAGCGGTAAAAGTAAATAAATTAGAAAAAAGTATGAACGTTTTATTTTAATGAATGCCACATTCTTTTATTTTTTTCTTTTTTTTTTGTTCTTTTTTGCTTAATTAATTAAACTTTTTTGGTTGCAAAACTTTTTTTCTCCTGTATGTATCCTTTACACAAACGTAAACTATTCATTACTAAAAATATGTTTAACTCTAAATACCTATAGAGAAACTAATAAATCTACTCAAATTTTTCCAAAAAACACTTCCTATTAATAATATCTTGCTTTGAATGGTAGATCAAAAGATCTGAGACTTGCTTAGTTTTCAATTTCGCATCCTGTGAGGGAGACCAAACACCAGGGATATCTTCAATATGTATCTTTAACTGAGAGTTAATATCAACAATTAAAGTCTCAAATATAGTATCAGCAATACGCCCACAAAGTTGTGGAATAGCCCTTACATCACCGTTTGTTGCATACAAAACATGTGACGTAAAATGTTCAGTGAACCCCAATTCCACCATATTGTTGAATATCTGGAAAATGTCCTTGGCTTGACAAACTGCATCGGTTACGCTTTGAGCGATCATTCTCTCTACTATAGTCCTCCAAAGCTTTTGATGAAATAGATCATCAATATCAAATGGTTGTTCTATGTATTTCAATGTGAGAGATATAGCCGACACATCATCCTCATCTTCCATTTCTTCGTCTCCGTTGGCATATTCATGTATCTTAAGATCACCAATGAGTTTCAAAAACCATTTTCGTTCTTTAATTAGTTGCTTACCGTGTAAAGATTTTAATTCTAGTTCTTTATCAGTTGCCAATTTCCCATCTTGTAAAGCAGACCAAACCCCAGGAACATTCTCCACATCCAATAACCTAACGACTGGAATTGAAGTCGTTTTCTGAAGTTGGATTTTAATATTATCAAGAACATAATGACAGTACAAAGGCATAACTTTATTATCACAGCTGGTGGCCATCAAGATATGCATTATGAATAGTTTGGAAAATCCAAGACGTTTCAATTTGAAAGAAATATTGATAGCACCGAAAACACCGGAGACTGCATTAGCCACTTTCTCATATACGACATCTTGATCCAACAATCCATTGGTTATATCTCTTTCGGTAAATAGTGCTTCAATGGTATCTAAATGATCAACGTACTGAATTTTAAAAGGAACTTCTTTGTTGGTCAACTTTGAAAGATCCCGGGAAGATAGCGGGGTGTTTTCAATCCCAATTAAGGAATCCGGTGTCCTGGGAACGTTGATAGATACCTTTGGGGTTACTTTGGTATTTTGATTAGGATTTGTGATGGCGTATTTCTTACAATTGGGCTCGTTTCGAATCCCCCTCATACGTGTTAAGCGGACATAGTAATCCCTTTGACCCTTGGCACCCTTAAAAACAAATCTAAAAAATTCATCTTCAAATTCTGAATCATATCCAAACTCCTTTCTGAGCCTTTCAGCAACTTCTCCTGCTTTTAGGATTTGAGGATCACCGTTTAGAAAAGTAACACCCAGCTCAGATATATACCACTGTCTTCTAGTTGCAAGGTTTCGCCACACACTTTTATCATAGGCACCCAATCTTTTCTGATTTCTTTCATGGAGTTCTTGTAAGATAGTTTACGTTTAGGAGTCCGCAGGAAATCCAGATCAGTCAACGAATCGTTATGTATCATCCGACTAGTTCCAAGGCTTTCATCATGACTCATTCTTACCATTTGAGAGTTTACTACACCAATCACTTCTGCCCTAGAGTTTCCAATTACCGAAGTATCTTTAGGTCGGGGATTAGTGGGCAGTTCAGGAGACAATTTCGCCGAGTGTCTACCAGTCACCCTCAGACCCTGAGCAACAGAAGTAATTGATTCACAGGAATTGGGTTAATGATTATCAAATTAACCGTACTCTGGAATGAATATTTTTTATCGCCGATTTTTTGCCGGTGAAAAAAAAATTATGTTCCTGCCGTCATTCAATTTTTTCACAATTCCAAAGTCTAGTTTATTCACTTGCTCTAACTTACATTTCCTTCTTTCTTTCTTCTCAATTACTCCCTTCTGTCTATCACGGCTGCTTCAATTTCCACAAACAGAAAAGAAATGTCACAATTCCAACAACAACTAGAATCCCTTCCGGGATATGACATCATCATGGACCATTACAATGAATACGCCGAAGAGCACTTCAACAAAACTCCAGATCCCTATACCGACGAACAAGGCAACAAACGTCGTCTTCCACCATCTACCACCACCAAAAGAGAACAAAAAGCGTGGAAGAAAATCCAATCTAAAGCATGGGCCCACGACAAGTGTTTTCTTGGCTCTTGTGGGGTTGGGATGGATTGTGGCATCGGATTATCTACACTTGCCGTATTTTTCTTGCCTGTAATTGGACCCGTCGCTATGTATGTTGTGCATTCGAGATTAATCAATATTGCCCAGCAAGAGTTTGCATTACCACAAAAGTTGATTTTGAAATTACAGAGTAATATAGTATTAGATTTGATTATTACTTTTCCACCTATAATTGGATGTTTTTTTGGGTGGTTACATGGATGTAGTACTAGAAATGCGGGATTGATTTATGGATATCTTAAAAAAATGGCAGAGGTTAGGGCATCACTGCGAGGAGTGCAATATGTGGGTACTCAGCGTGACATGAGGGGTGTGGAGGAACCTCAGTTTGGGAGACTAGCAATGCCACCACCACCACCACAGCAGCAGCTGCAAAGGTCAGTAGAAGAATCGAGAAGGAATGTTAAGGGAGGAAATACTACTAGATCTTATGGGAGAAATCGGACTAATGATATTGTTGTTAGTGAACAACAACATTCTGGATTCGTATAGAGAGACGGACAGAGAGAGAGAGAGTCGGGGGTTCATATTTATTTAATTTTTATAGAAGTGGGATACAGACTCTTAATTTTGGAGACTATTCATGTCATCACTAACGTTTATTGTTATTCTTTATATCTCTATGCTCGATTAACTTTTTTTGAACACATACTCTTAATTTATTAATCTCTCCAACTCCGATTTCGGTATGGGTATCATGACTCCATTTGTATCTTCTCCACAAATAAAACATCCCAGTTTCTTTTTCACTTTATAACGATCCATAAAACACAGTTTACAAAACATATGTCCACATTGAGTCCTTATAGGGAACTTATAATCTTGTTTACAAATCACACATCTAAACGGCATCTCTTGTTCCAGTTCATTTTTCTTATCGTTATGTGACGCTTTGACAGCATCACCACCACCCCTACCGACATTTTCCCAATCTTTTTCAATTGGTTTCTTTTGACGTGATTCATCTCGAATATGAAGGAATTTACACGTGTCGCCATATCCACAATATCCCGTCTGCCAAAAATCCTTACAAACGTCAGGTTGGAAATCAGTTATGGTTGTAATATTGATATTTTTCGGAGGAGCTTTGATTACACTTCTAGCAGGATTATTGGATTTGTCAATTTCTGGCTCTTGGTTAGTATGAGGTGGCATAGTTTTGGGAGTCATTGATCTTCTGATTTGATTGGCTAGACTCGGAGCAGGACTTGCTGGTTTTCGAAGTAGTTGTTTTTTGGAAGTTGAAATTTCTATAGTAGTGTGATTATCGTCGTCATCGTCATCTTCTAAGTGTTGAAGTTTGCGTTTGGCGGATGTTATATCGTTATCCTTATTCTTAACTATACGTTTCTTGAACATTATTTAGTTTAAAAAGGAGATGACTAAGTTGACTCGGGATTTCGGGATGAAGCAAAAAAAAACTTATCAACGCTGATTTGAAAAGATTTTTTTTAAACGAGAAGAAACGTCAATTATATTCTTTCATGAGAGAGATACAGGTAAATAGAATACAGGAATGATGCTACGTAGCCTTCTAAGACGAAATGCTATCACACCTCAATTGGCCATACTCCCAAAAAGGTATGGATCATCATCCACAACCAATCAAATCACATCATATTTCCATCTATTCCCCAAATCATTCCCCCATGGTGGTCCACCTAAGGATTCATTCTGTATAAACCCCACATCATTACGTCGAGAATATCGTGAACTCCAAAGTGAGAACCATCCAGATGTCTTAATTGGCTCAAGTATACTCCTGCTGAATGGAGTAAATCAGGATACAACCGCTGCAATCTCTGGTGATTTTTCTTCAGTGATTAATCGAGCTTATGCAACCCTAAAGAATCCATATACGAGAATTGCTCATTATATTAAATTAAACCATCCTGATCATTTAGATATAACTCAAGATGATGTATCAAAAAGGATTATTAGCGATTTTCAAGCGAGGTCAATGCAAGATTCTTTGGAGTATAAGGATATGTTAATGGTGGTATTGGAAGCTCATGAACAATTGGAATTAGCAAATCTGGAATCAGAATTTGAAGGGTTAGAAAAGGAGAATAAACAAAGGATTGAACAATGTGAAGATGACATTGAAGAGCTTATAAAAGAAGAACAAGAAGAATGGAGTGTTGAAGATTGGGAATCACTTATTATGTTGGCTATTCAATTGAAGTATTGGGTTAATATTCAAAATGCAATTAAAGAATGGGAACCTGGAAAGCCAGTTCATTTGACTCATTAGAATTACGAACTTAAGAATAAAAACGCTTAAATATATGAAATTAATTTAATAATATACAAAATAGACTCTCTTTACGTTGTGTCGTGTATGAAAGAGTAGATCGAAGAAGTGGGTGATGGATGTTTATTCTACTCACTTGCCATCGTTCTATCATCATCATCTTCTTCTTCTGCTTCACTATCATCCATATCACTTGAGTCATCGTCGTCGTCGATATCACTATTATCCATATTGGGCACACCCAATTCACAAGCATCATATTCCACCTTTTCTTCAAGAGTTTTAGGATGCATCCTTAACCATTTCATTCTAGGTCCACTATTACTTAATTCATTAATTTTAAATCCAAACAATTTTAATCCAAAATCATTTTTACTAAATTTCTCTATTCTTATTTTACATTGATTTTCAATCTCTGGAAACATTTTAACTAATAAACCGGGGAATGTTGTTCCAAAAAATGCACCATCTATATTTAAATATCTTGAACTTGAAGGTACATAAATATCATTACAACATGGACAATATAATCTTACAGTTTCTTGACCAGGTATATCAGTTGACCCGACTGGGATTAAATGCATTCCATCACAAAAATATCTTGGACATGAGCCAAAGTCATTTCTTTCAAATTTAGATGCCATGGCAGTTAAACCTTGTTTGGAGATTATATATCTTGCATGGATTAATCCATATAATAATTCGGCAGAATGAGCCAAGAGGGCTTTATTGGGTAATTCATTCGCCAGTGTAGAAGACTTTTTATTTCTATTATTTCCATTCTTGCCATCTTTTGATGCAGAAGCTACTGCAGTAGCAGCTTCTACATCTTCTCTTGTTTCTACTTGATAATCTAATATTGTGTATAATGCTTCTCTATAATATGGAACTTGTGATGATAAACCAGTTAAATTGAAATCATCTTCAATGAATTCTTGAGCAACTGGAACGAAATAATCGTGACCGTATAAACTACAGAATTGTTCTATCCAGGGTTTGAAGTCTTCTTCTTCTTGATCTGTTGGCATTATTGGTGTTGTGTATATGTGTATATGCTTGTGCTGGTGCGTGTTTACAGTTGCTGTTGGCTGTGTATGTGTGTGTGATGGATCTTCTTCTATATTGCAAAATAAATCAAAAATGAATATCCCTTGCTGGTAGTATAAATCCGATGGCTCTACTTTATAACGAGTTAATTAAAAACCCGAAAATTAAAAAAAAAATTGTTAAAATGGAGGAATGAATAGGTGCAACGGTTTCTCTCTTTCTGCTCTTCACAACTGTTTTCTCACTAAAATTTTTTTTTTTTCTCTCTCTGCTCTTAATTCATCAAAAATTCATTTCAACACTTTTTTTTGAACACCACAGAAAATTGGATTTTTTCCTCCAACACACAGACACACCTACACACCAACACTCATAAACACCAACATTTTTTATATACATATATACCACCAACACACACTTTATTAGCGACAGGCACACACACTTAAACACACAGACCCAAAACACAAACACAGACACAACTACAATGGCTATGTTAACAATTGACTTTGACCCATATACAGTTGTCATTTCCATATTTATAATCTTATTAACAAAACAATTAATATCTTCAATTGGTAAATCAACTATTCAAGAATTTGTTTGGTTGTTATATATAAAATTAGGAACTAAATTTAATTTTAATTCAAACTTCACCGAGTTACACTTGAAAAAACAACAATTACATGAAACAAATAAACAAAAAAGAAGTATTAGTGCTCAAGATGAATATGCTAGATGGACAAAATTAAATAGAAAATGTGATTTATTAAATAAAGAAATTACTCAATTAAGTGAAGCTATCACTAGTAACAAAGCTAATATAAATAAATTAACTAAATTGGCTATTATGATTATTACAACTATTCCATTATGGTTCTTTAGAATATTTGCAAGAAGGACTCATTTGTTTTATTTTAGTCAAGGTGTATTTCCATGGTATGTTGAACGTATATTGGCATTTCCATTTTTTCCAAGTGGTACAATTGGTTTAACTGTATGGATGTTTGCAGTTAATAGTTTTATATCTTCAATTATCTTTTTAGTTACCTTCCCATTTAAGACTAAACCAAACAAACCCACAAAACAACAACAACAGCAACAACCACAACCACAACCACAAGTTGAAGAAAAGATAAATTGATATACTATAAATATATATCCCCTACACTATGTATATAAGTTCTTTGCATCTTTTAATCATAACCTTTTTCAATTCATTTTGTCGATCATCATCTTTGAAGTCATAGTTGTATACCTTCAGTAATCTCACTTCTTCCTCATACCTCAATTTCGACCGATTAATCAACTTGTTAATAACTCTTGCATATCCTTCTTGTTGATCTTTACCATCACCTATTTTCATATCTGGACATACAGAATAATACCAACAATCAACTACTTTTATCCAACACCCCAATTCCAATGAATATCCATACACATCCTCACTTATATCAGTCATAACTAATGGACTCCCATCTCTAGGATCAATTTCAATAGATCTTACACTTGGCATAACTATCCCTTTTACTTTCCGAACATCCCCACCAGCACCAACACCAGTTCCAATTCCAATTCCATTCAAATCTACATTATTATTCAATACTTCAGCAATAGACACTCCACAAATAGAACTCCGAACTGGTTGTCCCGGGTGATGGTTTAGATCCCAACCATAAAATATCCCAGAAGATGTTAGAACTAATATGTATCCACCATCACTTTTAGACATTATGATATTCTCACCAATTTCAATACTTGGAATGATATAACTACCACTAATTGCAGATATTATTTGTATTGTCCCTTGAAACAGTACCAACATAAAATATTCCAATATGTCATTTATGATTACTGGCAGGATATGTTGGATTCGAAATGGAAAAAATAATGTAAATCGTCTATCGGAAGATAAGTTATCATAAACTATAACTCTTGTTGGATCATCGAAATCAATTTTATCATTCACTTGTATCTCATCATCATAACTACTTCGCCATGGTTTCCCATTCCTTACTTCAATAGATACTTTATGACAACCGTTTTCAGAATTAATAGGTAATTTGGAATTCGTTTCAATTTGAGTGAAAACAACACTAAATATCAAATCTTCATCTATATCCAATCCACTCCCGGATGAAATTTCCGAAGTTATAACTGAAGAATCTTTATCTTTATGATATGCCTTATATAATTTACTAACATCATGATTCAAGATTGTAAGGTTTGTAAATAACGATTCAGGAAGGTTGGTTATAGGTTTAAAACTATATGGGTATTTCAATTCCATGATTTTTCTTTTCTTTCGATTTTTCTGCCGTTTAAGAGCTTGTTCGGAAATTGTACCTCCATTGCCCGTGGTGGTGGATGTAGAGGTACCAGTAGTTGCTTGGTCACCACCGATATCTTCATTATCATTATCTTGATCTTCTTCATTGGTGGCTGACGCAGTAGTGGATTCTTTTTGTCGAAGACCATGAATGGACGTGGAAAGACCATGGCGAGGGAGGAAGTAGGTCGATTGAGAAAGTTTTGTGTTTAATTGGGCAAGTTTCCGCTTTTTCGGTTGTTGTTGTTGTTGCTGTACTTGCAGTTGTTGGATATTATTAGATAAATTAGCTGAAACTAATAAAGGTGCAACTCGCTTTTTTCCACTTTTGGTAATTGTAATATTTTGTTTTCGTAATTGCATTGATGTTGTATCTGATTCTTTCCTAGGAACTGCAACAACAGCGGGTACCACAGGTAACTTCTCCTGCGCAACTGGAATCACCTTCTCTATCACCAACTTTTCCTTGTCATTCGGTATAGTTTTACTTTTTATTAGTACACCCGCGCTCCTTTCTTCAAGTTCTAACTGTTCTACACTCTCCGGCAAAACCAAAATCTCCCCTCTATCACCACCAAACCTGGTCAACTGAGCATCAATCATTTCTTCACTCACAACCACATCCCCCAATTCCCCAGGAGAAAATTTTATACAACTAATTGACCCATCCAAACAACTAAAATATAATACCTCACCCTCGGGTGACCATGCAATGTCGGTTATAGAATTATCTACAACATCATGTAATACAACTATTGGTCTTGCATTACTTGTGGACCAAACTGCTAGTGTTCTATCCTGTCCTCCGGTGGCTAATATTGTATGAAATTGGTCCTTACCATTTTGGTTGGATTTGTTCAGGGCAGTGTTTTGGAATAGACGTGGAGAAAATGAACATACTTCTACTGGTGCTTCATGTCCTATAAGTGAGATATCAGTGTCCCAATTTCCTCGATTGATTATTGCTACTGATGGAACCGGTCCATTGGTGGCATTAGGTACGGCGATATGTTGTCCATCAGGAGACCAACTCATGCGTCTAAAATAAGATGTGAGCGGAGATTTTTTGAATGGGTCCATAACTATATGTTCCATTTGGAATTCATAATTGTTGTATTCATTTAATTTTTTATAATAACGGAATATACGAACTGTACGATCATCACTTGCTGTTGCAAAGAATTTATTAGCTGGGTCGAAAACTATCCCTTTTACCATACTTTGATGAATATCATATCTCTTAATTCTCTCAAATGTAATTCCATTCCATATTATAATTGATCGATCTAATCCAACGGTAATTAACAAATTAGAATCCGGAGACCAGGCAATATCTTGGATATCATTATCATGCGCCACTAATCTTCTACGCACCGTCCAATGTTCCATATCTTGTTCTTCGGCTCCGAATTTCAGTGATGGTGCCCCTTCGGGATCTCGTTCCCAGATTAGACAGATCTTATCGTCAGATCCCAGGGCAAGGAATCGTCCATCAGGGGAGAATTTTAAGGAAGTGACAACCCCATTGTGACGGGACATGGAACAAAGTGGTCGGCGAAGGGATTTGTCTGGTAAATCACAAGTTTCAAAACTGACTGAGGCAGTAGTTGCTGTGGCAGATTTCTTAGTGGGAGTAGGCTTTTGGGTTGATAGTTGAAAGAATTGATGAATGGTGTTTGTATCCCATATTTTTATATTACCATCTAATCCACCTGATGCTAGCCGTGTTCCATCATTGTTTATTGTAACTGAATAACATTCAATGTTTTTATTTTGAGCTTGAGTTAAATATCGTTAGTCATTGTCTAAACTCAATAAAAGTCATTTGTTCAAAAAGTTGTTAACTATACATACTTTTATGCCCTAACCATGGGATCTTTAGTATCTGCATGGCTTTGCAGTTGTATTTGTTGAATTGATAACTTGATAAATTCATTAAGATTTTGTTTGACTGAAAAACCTTAATAAACATTTTGGGGCGACTTTTTTGGCACGACATTTAGCAAGAAAAGTCGCACCGGCGAATGGTAGCGCATAAGTTCAGGATAAACTTTGGAAACTTTCATAGATTACATGGTGAGTAAAACACCCAACTTAATTCTAACAACAGTCAATCATATTATTTATTATAATTTATTCTATAAATAGTGTTTTAAATAAAAAAAAAAAAAGAACGTGATAACCCTCATCTACAATTCATATTCAATTTCAACAGCTTTAGCAAACTTCTTCAACCCCAAAACCAATTCATCCAAAGGAACTGCAGCATAAGTCCCTCTGAAAAAGATCATATTCTTCTTGGCACTATTAGTAGGTAAAGCCTTTTGTGGAGGAACAGATTGTCCCTCAACTTTAAACCAAGAACCTGGAATCATTAATGTACCCTGTTTAATACCTTGTTCATAAATTGCAGTTTCTACTTTAAATGGATCACTGTCGAATTCAGTAGCAAATTTTGGATGTTTTGAAGCATCAATGTCTACAGTGAAAAACATACCTGCAACTGGTGGAGTATAAGTTACCACACCTTTAGGGAAGAATTCATCAACTGTATCAATTGCAACATCTCTTTTCTTGGTATATTCAGCACGTAAACCAATTAACCAATCTAAATAACCGGATTGACCCCATTTTTGTAATACTGCATTAGTTATAGATTGAGTGAATCCAGAAGGACATTGGATAGAAACTTCATGTAATCTAACAAATCTTTCTAATAATGTTTGTTGACCTACAATCCAACCAAAACGTAAACCAGGAGCCAAGACTTTAGACATAGAATCTAATCTAAGAACTCTACCTTCAACATCTAAAGAAAGAAATGATGGAACTAAAGCATCAACGAATTCTTCGTGATTATGAACTGCTTTAGATTCACGAGCGGATTTATCCTTGGTATAAGTTTCCATTTGTAAGAAATAATAAGGTTCATCTTCAACAATTATGAAATCATATTTACAGGCAATTTCATAAATAGCTTTTCTTCTTTCAGCACTTAAACATGATCCAGTTGGGTTTTGACCAGTTGCAATAGTATATAATAATCTTGGTTTATTACCCACCCATTTGGCACAAACTTCTTCTAAAACTTCTGGAAGTATACCATGTTCATCCATTCCAATTGGAATAGTATTGACACCTTGAGCATGAGCAGTTTCTAAAGCAGATGAGAACGAATATTCTTCAACCAAGATAGAATCACCTCTAGTACAAAAAGTACGTAATGTAGAATCCCAAGATTGAGTATTACCAACGGTTGCAACAACATCCCAATCTTCATATGGGACTTTATGAATTAAATCAGTATGCTCTTTTAAGAAATTAATTAATTCAGGTGCACCTTCAGTATAACCATATTGTAAACTTCTAGCTAATTCAACTTGATGTTCCTTGGGATCATTTAATTCTTTACGTTTGAAAACTTCAATAACAGTTTTGTTTTCGTCAGTAATTGGAGCACCAATACCTTTAGTAAAGGAAGGAGTTGGGATATCAGCAGTAACCTTTTCAAATGGAAAATAATTGGATAATGGTAATCCACCACCTAAGAAAGTCATACCTGGTTGACCATAAAATCTAAATGCGGATTTTAATGGCGAGTTCTGACGTGATTTAGCTTCATCAGATAATAAGTGACGTAAATTTTTAGAATGTGGTTTAGTATTGGAAGTCATCTTGTCCGTTTTTGTGGTAAATAAGAACTTAAAAGTGTTGTTATCTTTTAGTGAACAATTTGTCTAATATTTATAGTTAGTGAAAAAAAATTGGAGAAGGTGGAGATTCAAATTAAGAAAAAAATTTTAATGCCGTTTTTTAAAATTTGTAAGCGATGCACAAAACCAAAAAAAAAAAAAAAACGAAAAGATAATAAATGAGTCAGTCAGATATCCGCGCGTTCTCCCAATTAGGAAACTTATGCGACCTGGCTGCATTAATTAACTTTAACTAATAAATGATCATCAAAAAACTCATTAACCAACACTCATTAACCATTGAGTAACTATGATGTTGGGATTGATATAATAAGGAACTTTCTTTGCCTTAAAGTTTCAATTTGTTGGGCAAGGTGGAGTAAAAGCATACGGTTACCGGTAAGTAATGAAGCGATGAGTTATAAACGGCGATAGAATTGAACTAATTTGCACGTCTCTTTCTTCGACTAGTTTCAATAGTTCTGTCATTGTTCGTAAATAGATTTAAACGAAACTTCACATTGTTAAAAGAATTAGTATAAACCGTTTTTGAGAACAGTGGGGAGAGAACGAGGAATGTGTACAAAACAAAAGGTTGAAAAATACGGCGATAGAATTTTTTGCATCCAATTTTGAGACAATGAAATACAGAATTTTTAGTGATTAACCTATTGTTGAGAACTTCATACGGCGATAGGATCTGATTTCTATTGGTTATTGGAATACTTGCATAGTTTTATTTGTACACGGCTTCCTTTAGTGAAATTATTTGTTCAAAAAAATTCACGCTTGGTGTTTTAATTCCACAGTTTTAACCGGTCAATTATGAAGTGGGCACAGTCTAATATATCACATCAAAGAATTTGCAAGACCCTTTGTACATCGTTGTTGTTATGGTGCTTAAGATGAGAGTTTCATCATTGTCGCGAAGGTTCAACAGAATCTTTAAGAACCCGAAGAATGAAATAATTAATATAATGGAAACCAGATCTGTTATAGAAGATACCACCACTAGGTGATAATTAAAATTACGCTCCAATTCTGCTTTTAATTTTCTTTCACCAAAGGAGTTTAGATAAGATTTACGCTAATTTTTTTTAAGTTACAGGTCACTATCCCCATATAATGTAAAAAAAAGTATAAACACAGTGATACATCAAGTAATTGTATAAAAATGAATATTCGCAAAAGTCAAGTAGTCTATAAAATGACATTAGAATTTATCGCTTCGAAAATACCATATTAGAAATAGAGAGAGCGTGTGTCTTCTCAAAATTTATATGCCGGATCTACCAAACCAAACAAATATGATACGCGTGCAGATTCAATTAATGAAAAATTATTGAAACTGATTTCTACAATTGATTTTTGTTTCTCTTCTAATAGATTAGTAAAATGAAAATTACAAAGAAACGATTCTTTATACCAAAAGAACAACCACGTGCCTCAAAATCAGAAAGTTCTTCTTCTTCTTCAACAACAGCATCACCTGAATCATCATTATTTGTGGTTGATGATGACGACGACGATGATGAACCTATTAAATCAGATGTTTCAATTATAGAAGAACAACCAATCCATATAACAAGTACCCAATTTAACCAACATTTAACATCTACAATGGGTGATATATCTCCCATAATACTTTCATATTTATATAACAAGTTTGGTAATTTCCCTGATGGAATTAAATTAGCTACCAAAGAGTTATTGACTTGTCCCCCTGATATTGATGAATTATTACAACAAGATCAAACGTGTCAAATTCAACAAATGGACATATCAACACTGCAAAAGAGTGGATCTAAAAGGCCTATTGCTGAGGATATTTCTTCACAGTTACAGTCATTAGAAAAGAGAATGCATTTAGCTACCCAAACAGTCCAACATGAAATAAAACAACAAGAATGGGAAAGATATATAGGCACTATTGATGTTCAAGCATGGGCTACCAGGTCAACATTTCGTCCATTGAGATACGCGCAAAGATTACATGTCAAGAGATTAATACCGAGAAACTCAACTATGCAAAATAGTTCAATTATTCGATTATGCACTATTGAAAATAACCAACAAGAAAGAGAAATCGGGAGATTACCTGAAGATATAACCAGAGTTGTTTCACCTTTAATAGATTTAAATATTGCCGAATTTGAGGCTAGTGTATTGGAAGAGACAAAACGAAGGTTAAGTATCGGTGATTCATTTTTCATTCAGATAGACGTGTTTTTGAAAAATACTGGATTTGTTAAGAATTTGGATATGATTAATGAACTGGAAAGTGATTTATCTAATTTGAAAAGGAAGGCAAAACAACAAGTTACAAAGACTGGGTTTAATTTTCCGAGCGAAACAGAAGGAGAAGCGGCTCTAAGGCTACGTCAATTTGCTTTGAATAATTTATTTGAGAGATTGCATATACGACCATTGAAAATTCATCACGATGATAGTACTGAAGAGGAAGAAAATTCGCAAGATCCTATAGATGTTGATTCTGATAGTGAAGATAGTCAAGTTGTTGATGTAGAAGATGATCAATCCCAACACCAACTCAACCTTGACCAATTACGAGAATTTTATCAAGCAAATAACCAATCAAAATTATTAGAGAGTCTTCCAGAAACCACTAATCCTCCATCAGAAAACTTTAAATTAACTTTACGACCATATCAAAAACACGGATTATCATGGATGTTGACTCGAGAACAGGAAATAAACACATTGGAAAACCTTTCAGGTGAACATGAGGGTTTATCCTCGCAAGGTAAACTGAACATTCAACAAGATCAATCAGGAACCATGAATCCACTTTGGCGAAGGTATAGATGGCCTCGAGATCGGTCATTCTCAAATATGAACAGTGAAGAAAGCCGTGCTCAATCTCCTCCAACAGAGAGATATTTCTATGCGAATATGTATAATGGGGAATTATCAATTGAGAAACCAATTATCCGACATAGTTTAAGGGGAGGAATTTTGGCAGATGAAATGGGATTGGGGAAGACTATTTCGACATTGGCATTGGTGAATTCAGTCCCCTATGATTTGGAAACTGTCAATACAGCAAACAAAAGAATGAAACCATATGCTTCAAGAACAACCTTGATTGTCGTTCCAATGTCTTTATTAACCCAATGGAAACAAGAGTTTGAAACTAGCAATAATAATAAGAACCATATTTGTCGATTATATTACGGAGATGAAATTGAATCTAATCTAAGTTATTCCCTATGTAATAAGAACAATACAGACAAAATCCCAGTGGTTATGTTGACTACTTATGGAACCATTTTGAATGAATTTGCAAGAATATCCAAAACTCGAGATAAAATGGGCAATTTACCCCATATAGGTTTATATTCAGTCAAATTCTTCAGAATTATTCTTGATGAAGGACATAATATTCGAAATCGAAATACCAAAACTGCAAAATCAGTATATGAACTTGAACTGGAACGGAAATGGATCTTGACAGGGACACCAATAGTCAATCGATTAGATGATTTATACTCCTTAGTCAAATTCTTACAATTAGACCCCTGGCAAAATTTTTCCTATTGGAAAACATTCGTTACATTACCATTTGAACAGAAAAAGATTTCTCAAACATTAGATGTGATTAAATCTATTCTTGAACCTATTTTCTTACGTCGTACTAAAAATATGCGAGGTAAAGATGGGAAACCATTGGTTGAATTACCAGAAAAGGAAGTTGTGATTGAGGAGATTGAGTTTAACGAGCAAGAGGAGAAATTATATAGATGGTTTCAACAACGTGCTAGAAGTTCATTTAATGAAGGGATGAAATCAGGACAATTATTGAAACAATATACTCAGATTTTGACTCATATTTTACGGTTAAGACAAGTATGTTGTCATATGGATTTAATTGGTGGTGCACATGAAATGGATGATGATGTGATTGAAATGGGACAAGATGAAGAAATGAAAAGGTTTTTGAAGGGTATAAAAGATCAACAACAGGAGAAATTTGTGAATGATACTGAAGTGAGAAAAATTATAACCGGATTATATTCAAAGATTAATTTACTGGCTTCTGAGTGCTCTATATGTACGACCTCACCTATTCCAAGGGGGGAAATTACCATTACTCCATGTGGTCATTCATACTGTCTTTCATGTATTTTGGAACATCTTGATTTTAATGAGCCTGGAACCACTGGTATGGCCACCACCACCACCAAGAAATGTCCCAATTGCCGAGAACCAATATCCAAATATAAACTATTCCGTCTTCGCAATCAACCCACCACAAGCAAAGAAATCCGGTTCTACTCCACCGACCAACAAAAGCAACAACAACAACAACCATCACCCCAATCCTATCCATTCCAAATTTACCTACATGACCCCAATCGATCGTCTTCCAAAATCCAAGCCCTTATCCGTCATTTACACCATCTCAAGTCCCACTCACCAAATCTGAAATGTATAGTATTCTCCCAATTCTCATCCTATCTCGATCTAATCCAATCGGAACTCAAACTACAATCGAGTGATGAATTCATAATCTATAAATTTGATGGCAGACTTAATCTACAAGATCGTCAACGTTTATTGGACAATTTTCAAAATCCCATTATTGATGGTAAGATTGCCATCTTGTTGTTGAGTTTAAAAGCTGGTGGTGTAGGGTTAAATCTCACCACTGCATCTAGGGCATATATGATGGATCCATGGTGGTCACCAAGTATTGAAGATCAAGCAATTGATAGATTACATAGAATAGGTCAGAATGAAACAGTGAAAGTTGTGAGATTTATTATGAAGAATAGTATTGAGATTAAGATGTTAAAAATCCAAGAGAGGAAGAAAAAGATGGGAGAAGCTGTTGCTGTGGAAGAAGAAGAGAGACGGAAACGAAGGATTGAAGAGATTCAAATGCTTTTTGAAGATGATTAGGATTAAATTTGTTGTTTATATAGAAGAAGTCAATTCTTTAATTGAATTATATAATAATAGAAAAAAAAAATTTATAGAGAAAAACGGGGGTTTAGTAATACCAAGTTAATAGAAAAACTTTCCGTTTTTAATGTCTAGCTAAAGGATCAGTTTCTCTCTTTAACCATCTATACACAAAACTCAGTTTATCAAAAGTTTCGTGTAATTCATTCCAAATCAAACCATGATATTCATTCACCCAAGCCAATTCTTCATCAGTCAACATCGCCACATTAATCAATTTTTTGCAAAAGGGGACACGAGTCACCGTTTCAAATTCCAAAAACAGTTTCCCATTATATGATAATCCACTTTCTTTAACATACATGACATTTTCTAATCTAATTCCATATTCTCCATCTTCATAATATCCTGGTTCATTCAGAATCAAATGTCCTGGTTTAAGTGGATTAGCAGCTGCATTTGGACGAGGACTAATTCCAATTGGACCTTCATGAACATTTAAATATGCTCCAATACCATGTGATGTACCATGTCCATAATCTAATCCATATTTCCATAAATATTGTCTTGCTATTGAATCAATAAGATTTCCAGTTGAATTTTCGGGGAATTTCAAAGTTGCAAGGGCAATATTTCCTTTAAGTACAAGAGTATAATTACGAATTTCATCTTCAGTGGGAGTTTCAAAATGTAAAGTACGCGTAGTATCAGTTGTACCTTCCAAGAATTGTGAACCTGAATCATTAAGATATATTTTAGCAGGATTAATGGTGGCACATTGTCCCTTTGTTGGTTTATAATGAATAATTGCTCCATTAGCACCAGTAGCACTTATAGTTGCAAAAGAAAGTCCAGTAAAATTATCTTCTTGTTTTCTAAATTCAGTTAATTTTGCATCAGCATCACATTCATCAATTAATTCAGATTGATTAATTAATTGATCTTCTAACCAAGCGAAAAATTTTATTAAAGCACGACCATCTTTAAGATGAGCAATTTTAGCACCAGTTAATTCAACTTGATTTTTAATTGCTTTTAAATCTTCAACTGGTGATAATCCTGAATTGAATGAACATTTCAAATTACGTACAACTTCCCAACTTGCATTATCAGGGATGAAAAATTGTTTATTGTTAACTGTGAATTCTTTGGAGATTGATTCCAAGTTGGAATAAAATGAGTTATAAGGTAAAATTTCAATATTATCATTAGATAATTTCGTAATGATTTCATCCAGTAATCTTGAAGAATCAATAAATAATTTAGTTGAATCCTTAGTGATAATCATAAAACTATAGAAAACTGGATTAAATTCAATATCTTGACCTCTTAAATTTAGAATCCAAGCAACTTCATCTAATGCAGTAACAACTAAACCTTCAATATTATCTTTAAAACATTTTTGTTTAATATTTTCAAGTTTTTCACCAGTTTCTTGACCAGTAAAACTTACATCTAAACTTTTAATTTCATTATTTGAAGTTGCAGGAGGTAATTCTTCAAATTCTTCCCAAATAGCATTAATTAAATTATCAACAACAGGAACAAATTCAACTTCTACTTTTTGATCTTTTGGTTGTTGTTTTTTAATTTCTTTTTCAATAATTGAATTAATTTTTTGATAAGATTTAAAAGTAATTAATTTAGGATCAATACCAATTTTAGCATTAACACCAGAATCTAAACTTAATTGAATAGCTTGATTTACTGTCCATTCTTCCCAAGTAGGTTCATTTTTAGCCCCCTGTTTTAATAATAACCAATTAAAATCCAATTCATCAATAGCTTGAGCAAAATACCTTCCATCAGTAGATAAACCAGCAGTTCCTTCAGGGACACCACTAAAATTATTTAATTCTCTAGTAATAATAGCAACACCAGCAGAACCAGAAAACCCAGAAATAAAACTTCTCTTTTGATCATAAGGAGCAACATATTCAGATTGATGTTGATCTTCAGAAGGAACAATATAAACAGCTAAATCACGAACAAGCATTTGTTTACGTAAAGATTCTAATCGTTTTGAAGTGTTAACTTCTTTAGCTTCAGGTAAACATAAAGAAGCAGGATTTAAAGTGAATACAGAACCTTTTCTAGATTGACTTGGAGAACCAAGACCACCAGTAGAACTTGCTCTAGTTAATGAAATTCGTCTAGCAAATACAGTTGATGTTCTATTAGCTCTTGATAATAAACCTGGAGAACAGGTACAGTTGGCACATTGTGCTCGAGCAACTCTTGGCATAATTCTAATCACGTTTTCTTTGTTGGGTATATCTTCTTCTTTGTAGTAGATATATATATATAGATTTACCGGTTCTTATTATCTATTATAAAAACCGAAAAAAAAATTGTAAGATCAAAAAGATAAAAGAAAAAAAAAAAAGAGGGAAAAAGTTGAGTTTATTTATAAAAATGGAGAACAAAGCTTAAAAAAAAGAAAAAGAAAAAATCAAAACCATTTTGAAAGGATTTCTTCTTAAAAAAAAAAAAAATTGCAATGCGAGAGAGAACTTTAAAAGGGGGAAGATTTCTAGTTCTCTTATAATACAACAGTTTCTAAGAATATAAATATATGAGTAGACATTCTCTAAAAGAGAATGTAATTAAATGTATGGTTTATGGTTTGATGTTGCAAGGTGTTGATAATTGATGTTGAGGTGTAGTAAACCAAGTTGTACACAGGTGGATGGGGGGGGGGGGGGGGGGTGGGGGGGGGGGGAA